>OY744530.1:112670347-112677847 GCA_963556195.1 Sepiola atlantica | reverse complement strand
CCTTTTCGTTCATGAATTGTTTTATGTTTTTTTTTTCAAATGGCTAGCCCGAATTACAGCTGATACTTTTGCATATACCTCCCCTCTGAGGGGAGGTCTTATGTCTCGTATGTCACGATCAAATAAAAACGTGTTTGTTATCAAATGCTAGACAACATAACATAACAGTACAATTCAATCATACCCCATATCCACCCGCTTCTCCTGTGACTGACGCACTTCATCACCGATCGTCTCGCTTCACAACAACTTACCTGACCCTTTTGGCTAGGAAGTAAGTGTAGTATCTGTTCCGATGGATACTGCACCCCATAGACTGGTATTGTCTTGTCCTTTGGGGTTTGATTTACGCCTGTCTGTGGGTTTGTCCTGTGCAGTTCTAAGAGGTCCACCCTCCCAGGTTTTGCCTCCCCTCTTTGGGGAGGAGTAAGTTTATTGCTTACTGTCTGAGGCGCCCCTACCGGGGAATGCCGACGGGGCTGCCCAGGCAATTTTTAATGGCCATAGTGCTCAGCTTCTCGGGCGCTGGCTTTTCAAGCCCCACTTTCCCGACCCGGCCTTGGGTCACATCTTACTTGTGGGAGTAAGCTAAAACTGGCCTTGTGCCTAACCACCTGGAGAGGAGGTAAATAAACATAAAAAAGAAAAATATTCTGAATTTGGAGAAAGACCATTAAGTTGTTGACGTCGCCTTCTGTTCCACTAGCGGCGAAAAGAGATCATTCCGAGGCTACAAACATCTGGTGGCGCTTGGCCCTTATAGTTTATAACGATTCTCAAGTCATTTCTTTACACGTGCTGTCCGCTTTAAAGCTTTCCAACGAACTCACTACTGTTCTCGCTCACTCTCTCTTCTATCCATGTAATGTCACATATTTTTCTAGCTTACTGGCTCGCAAGCCTACCAACCGCGACTAGGACGGCACTGCACGTGCTGACCTCAAGCAGGCGGGACTAGGACCAATACATACAGCGAAACAACTTCATTGCCTACGACAACTTGCGCATGACAAGGCCAGATGGCCTGGGACTAGCATGGAGGACTGATTGCAGCTACGGGATGTCATTTGACTACCGTAGCCGCAGAACACAGTTTTTTAATAATAAATTACAGCAGGTCGAGGTGACATCTGAGTTCAGCAGTTAATCCTATGACCCCAATTTTCTGCGTACGTATTAACGTTTTCCTGCGAATTTAAATCATCAGATATGTATAAGCGAACGTACACTGTACTATTTAACAATACGTAACTTTCATATCTAATCCGGATACCAATTTCCTGCTGAGATTAAATAGCGAATGGGTTGTGGAGGTACCAGGCCCAGATAAAAGCAAATATCATAGCAATCTCCACCCAAACCTTCTAAAGCAAAATTGTCCCACGTGGAATGTACTTCTCCTGGCAGCACCTCAGTCCGAAAGAAGGATATATGCTTATCAAGGCCCGTAAGCCACTCGAGGATAAGGGTAAATGGGTTTGTCAGGTGGATGGTGCGACAGATACCTTAAAAATTGAATATGATGGTTAAAACTCGTCAGAATTTGATTATTTTAGAGGCCGGCTCAGCAAGGATTTGTTTACATTGGACTTGAAAACGACCATGTTGTAGTCAGCTGGGAAGCAGACCCGTGGTATTGTGTTCCACAGACGAGTAGTTTTTTTAGAAATATACTCTGATCATGAAAGTTCCGCTTAGTTCCAGATATACATAGGAAGAAAGGAAAATGATTTACAGTGGTTGCAGCTCGACGAGTTTTGCTGTGAATATTTTACAGGGAAGAGGACCAGAGATAGGAGCTCAGTCGAGCACCTATCATGGAAATAATGATAAAGTAACGAAAGACTAACAACGTTTCTTCTGTGATAAAAAGGGTGCAGGGACATCACCCACTAGATTTCGAAGTCGATTTTGTACTCTGTAAAGACAGAAAAGAGTGCTCTAGGCGACACCTGTCGAACAACGATACAATTAATTCACTTAAATAAATTATAGAAAATCATGCATTCAAAGAAAGAGAAGCCAATGCACTTTTGACTGAGAAATGTAGAAAAAAACAATTGTCAATTTACTTAGTTGAAATTATTGATTGTAAAAATGTCATTTTCGTTTATAAAACTTTGGAATGTAGCATTTCTCGCACTTTTTTTTCTTCTTAGATATGAATGGTATCTCTGATATTCTGGGTATTGATTTACTCCTCTCCAGGAGTTAGGCACAAGGCCAGTTTTATCTTACTCCCACAAGTAAGATGTGACCCAAGGTCGGGTCGGAAAAGTGGGGTTTAAAAATTGCCTGGGCAGTCCCGTCGGCATTCCTCGGTAGGGGCGCCTCAAGCAGTAAGCAATAAACTTACTCCTCCCCAAAGAGGGGAGGCGAAGCCTGGGGGGGTGGACCTCCTAGAACTGCACAGAACAGACCCATAAACCGGCGTAAATCAAGGCCCGAAGGCCAAGACAATACCAGTCTATGGGGTGCAGTATCCATCGGAACAGATACTACACTTAACTAAGGTTGATCTAATCGTCTTTGAAAGCCATTTTTTATTTATAAAACTTTTAAAGGTTAGGGTTAGGGTAAGGGTTAGGGATTATTAAAACGTAATATTTTTTAATACCTCACATTTCATTTATAAACTTTGAAAGGTTAAGGTTAGGGGTTGGATTATTAAAACGTAATATTTTTTAATATCTCACTTTTTATTCATAAGCTTTGAACGGTTAGGGTTAGTGTTAGGGTTAGGGTTAGAGATTATTAAAACCTAATATTTTAAATACCTCACTTTTTATTTATAAGCTTTGAAACGTTAGGGTTAGGGTTAAGTTTAGGGGTTGGATTATTAAAACGTAATATTTTTTAATACCTCACTTTTTATTTATAAGCTTGGAAAACTTAGGGTAAGGGTTAGGGTTTGGGTTAGGGATTATTAAAACGTAATATTTTTAATATCTCACTTTTTATTTATAAAACTTTGAAAGGTTAGGGTTAGGGTTAAAGTTAGGGATTATTAAAACGTAATATTTTTTAATACCTCACTTTTTATTTATAAGCTTTGAAAGGTAAGGGTTAGGGTTAGGGTTAGGGATTATTAAAACGTAATATTTTTTAATACCTCACTTTTTATTTATAAGCTTGGAAAGGTTAGGGTTAGGGTTAGGGTTAGGTATTATTAAAATCTAATATTTTTTAATACCTCACTTTTTATTTATAAGCTTTGAAAAGTTAGGGTAAGGGTTAGGGTTTGGGTTACGGATTATTAAAACCTAATATTTTAAATACCTCACTTTTTATTTATAAGTTTTGAAAGGTTAGGGTAAACGTTAGGGTTAGGGATTATTAAAACGTAATATTTTTTAATACCTCACTTTTTATTTATAAAACTTTGAAAGGTTAGGGTTAGGGTTAGGTTTAGGAATTATTAAAACGTAATATTTTTTAATACCTCACTTTTTATTTATAAGCTTTGAAAAGTTAGGGTTAGGGTTAGGGATTATTAAAACGTAATATATTTTAATACCTCACTTTTTATTTATAAGGTTTGAAAGGTTAGGGTAAACGTTAGGGTTAGGGATTATTAAAACTAATATTTTTTATATCTTACTTTTTATTTATAAGCTTTGAAAGGTTAGGGTTAGGGTTAGGGATTATTAAAACGTAATATTTTTGTAATATCTCACTTTTTATTTATAAAACTTTGAAAGGTTAGGGTTAGGGTTAGGGTTAGGGTTAGGGATTATTAAAACGTAATATTTTTTAATACCTCACTTTTTAATAATAAACTTTGAAAGGTAAGGGTTAGGGATTATTAAAACGTAATATTTTTTAATATCTAACTTTATAAGCTTTGAAATGTCAGGATCGCCTCAGAAACACCACGAAGCATTAAGTATAACGATTAAAATTTTGTGAGGTTGTCAGCTTTTAGCTTGAAACAAAGTGTAGTATCTGTTCTGATACCACATTTTACCAATTCTGTCCTCGGCCAGTGAAGGAGAAATCCTTCTAGACTGAAGTAGTTTTATTTTTTGTCTCAATCCAGTGTCCATCTCAGTAGAACAGATGCCTAGGACAGAGTCATAAATATGTCATGGAAAAATTATATGGCTTCACTGTCGCGTCAATCTTGCGAAACCTTGTTGCTCAAGCATGGTGTCTTCGTTTACTAGTGATTCCTCTGTCCGAATCAGATGTTGTTAGCATCGTTCGTGTGTTTCAGGTTTCTATGACAATTGCTCGAAAACAGCGAAGCGCGGGCAGAGAACGTCGCCATTAGCAACGGTAGCAACAAGCAATTAATAATAAACTGGAAACGAAACTCGATGACACAGCGAATTTATTTAAGAAAGAAAAAAAAATGACGACTGAAGAAAATAAAAAGAAGGAATACACAAATGTATTTACTTATCTCCCCGTGGGTATCGCGGAACAAAGGAACATACAATAAATATACAATCATATTTCAAAATCAATAAATACGATTTCCCTCTTTTTTAAGGAAAATGTTTAATTTCTCTTTCTGGTACTGTTCCAGATGGCGCGCTTAATTTCCGTGACTTCGCGTCGACAACAATCGGGCAGGTCGCGGAAGCGCCCGAGAGTTGCCGAGACGAAAACGCCAGGCGTTAATGGAAGACTTGCAGACGATAATATAAGACGAATAAATTCAAAGAAAAAATACATAGATAAAAAGATGAAAACTGAATAAAAACTGTAGGGTGAGGGGTCAAATGAACCATTTTCAATCAAATGTGTAGAAAGAATTTTTTTTTGGGGGGGGGGGATTTACTATACATAGTGCCTCACAAGCCAGTGTTACATTGATGGATTCCCAACCCCCCAAAAAGCCATTATCCCCCCCTCTTGTCAGAAACATCGCTCATGGAATATGAGGACTAAAGGACAAAATAAGGAAAGCGCGCGTTACGAGGCTGCCGAAAGTAAACCCGAGTTAGTCACTTTCTACTTTTCTTTTGTAATTACGTAGGATCCAATACAGAATATTCCTGACAAAAATAATTTTATTTGACCTAAGAAGAAATCCCACTCTTTATTTTGTTTTGTGGTCATGCATTACAACACGTTGTAACTTCATAGCTACGTATTGGTTACCTGCTTGTGTTATTAAAAAAAGTATATAAAAAATATATCGGCCAAAATAACTAATAAAATTGAAATAAAATGTCCAAACGTCAAAAATCTACTTGCCCGTGATCCGAAATATGACCTGCGACAATGTGTTCGTTAAAACTTAATCCGGTTACCCAAAACGTATAAGTTTCAAGCAGCCGGAATGACACGATTACATTCCTTGAATCTGCAATGTTACGGTGCGTTAACAGAAGTTATCTTCTAAAAACAAAGAACTCGGTGAGTTGGGTAGCGGTGAGCATAGATAATTTGAAGTGGGTAAAACATGTAGCTACTTACTCTTGGGAAGTTTTATTCGTGATAGTCAGATTTTCTCGGATAAAATAACAAATATTGAATGGATGGAAAACGAATGCATAATTTTTAGAAACACCCATGAGGACTTGGGCTAATTGCGTAGCGGAAAAGTTTAGCATATGAAGTAGACGGTTATTTTCCTATTATGTTTGAAGTTGAACAAAAAAAACTACTTCATTTTATTATATATATATATATATATATATATATATATATATATATATATATATATATATATAATATATGTAATATATATAATATTTGTATACTTAGGCAGCATTTCTTCGTTGATGCATGTTTGATTAAACAACAGTGACAATTCATGTTTGTTTCTTTTTTATCCCTCTTTTCAAGTTGGCGGACCAACGATCTAATGTTCTGTTCAAGTGCGAACAGGAACTCACCAAAACTGCAAACATTTTTCACTCCCATGGGTCTTCATCAGGCACGTGAGGAGTACACAAGTTAAAATTTGTGAATGTATAAAGAAAGTTGATTAAAACAATTTTTAAAAGCATTTTAGTATACCTTCCCCCCTTCATATCGAGCTTGGTTGATGGTAGGTTTGTTTGCTCGAATGGGTAAGGCTTCAATTATGGGGAGGCGCAGGTTGCAGTTTGAGATCGCGAGGATAGCAGTGTTTATTTACTAATATGTTTCTAAAATCATTTTGGGGGGTGTATAGCCTATAAAGTTTCTTTAGAATAAATTGTTTAATAACGACGAGGAATGCAGACGTTTGGGACATTTTTGGGGAGTAGAATGAAATTGAACAAGTATAAAACGAGAAAAAAAAATGAATGAATGTACTGAGCCGGCTTTCGTCCACACTCATCAGAGTATTAACGTGGAAGTGATTAAATACGACTAAAAACTTAAAAGAAATTTATAATGAAAACTAGTGACAAGTTTGGGAGAAAAGAAAATATGGGGAGGAGGGTCACAAGTTGATCACATTTAGTCCTAAAAGCCACTCCTTTTGTTTACAAAGGGAGGGTTTGATTGTTTTCTCCCAAACTTGTCACTAGTTTTCATTATAAATTTCTTGTAAGTTTTTAGGTGTATTTAATCACTTCCACGTTAATACTCTGATGAGTGTGGACGAAAGCCGGGTTAGTACATTCATTAATTGTTTTTAATTTTCTCTCGTTTTTAGACTTGTTCAATTTCATTCTACCCCCCACCCCCACCCCCCAAAAATGTCCCAAACGTCTGCATTCCTCGCCGTTATTAAATTTTGTACCACGAAAAATTTATGTAAATAAATTGTTTGTGTTACAGATAGTGCTGTGTATTAAGGTGCGAGAACCATTCCCGGATGTGGTCGTACTGTTCACCTGAAGTCTCAGATTGCAACCTGTGTTTGTTGCTTTGGATTTCCCTCGTAACTTCTCCAGTCTTCACTTTGCCATTCTCTACTTCACGTTCGACTACGTGGAACTTGTACTTGTCGCTATTAGGTTCACCTTTTGCTATGGGATCATACAGTCTGAAATATATATACTTAGGCAATATTACTTCGTTGATGCATGTTTGATTAAAAAACACTAACAATTCCCGTTTGTTTCTTTTTTTTCATTCATCTTTTCCTCACGTGCCTGATGTCGAAAACGTTTGCAATTTTGACGAGTTCCTGTTCACACTTGAACAGAACATTAGATCGTTGGTCCACCATCTTGATAAAATAGATAAAAAAAAGAAACAATATAGTCCTAGTACTTGCGGATCCATTTGAATCCATCTTCAGGGTTTTTTGTCAAGTAAAGCACGTGGTGCTTAGATGTTTATAATTAGTTTTGGCGGTCATCACGTGATGGTGATAGTATCAATAAGGTACTAGCGTTAGTACTATAAGCATTTTAGTATGTTGAAATTAATTTTGTTGATCTTGTTACTCACCCTACTGCCTAGAATACATATTCCATAATAATAAGTTCAATCGTTTAGGATTTTACTAAGCAGATACATATGATCCTTTTAAAAAGATATTACCTAATATAACTCTAATTCTTTTCTCTATTAAATCTGTGGTATCTAACTTATTTTAAAAGTTTT
>OY744530.1:112575347-112667847 GCA_963556195.1 Sepiola atlantica | reverse complement strand
TATATATATATATATATATATATATATATATATATATATATATATATATATATATATATATATATATATTTTCAATTTTCCGAATTGTCCATCTAATGTTTCGGTCAAATTGATGTAAATATGATCCATGGGTTTCTTGTTCCATTCTTTTTTCTTTTTTGCAAGTACTTTCGATTTGAATCGTCAAATCATCTTCAGGCGGTATTAGTTTTAGTGTCTTTACAAATTATGACTTTACTGTTGCCTAAATGAAAATATGCTGCCTAAATACACACACACACACACACACATATATATATATATATATATATATATATATATATATATATATATATATATATATATATATATATAAACCAATTTTACAAATTGATTTTTGCTTGCACAAAACGCTAGCGTATGTAAGTAAAAATAATTTAATATTATTTATTTAAAAATTAATATTATAAGCCCCTTTAATAAGATAAAGGTTGAACCCTGTTCAGGTCAGTTAAAAATAGACTGACGCGTAGCTATAAGGCATATTCCGACAACGTTCGTAGAATCTCTAGTCAGTCTTTCTTGATATGCCGCCCTTCGCATAAATAGAATTGAAATTCCCTTCTTGACCCCATCCTGTTGAGTCTCTCATAAACTTCGGTTGATTGAGGACGTCGGGATGGGGTAATACCAGTCGAGGATTCGTTCTCGACAATCAGTCTGGCGGGAACTGGGCCATTTCGGTGTCCTTTTATCTGTCGGGCTACGGTGTACTGTCCTGGGTTGTCCTAGGAGGTGCACCCTCCCAGGCGTTGCCTCCCCTCTTTGGGGTGGAGTAAGTTTATTGCTTACTGCCTGGGGCGCCTTGACCGGGGAATACCGACGGGGCTGCCCAGGCTATTTTTGCTAGGCCAGAGTGCTCCTTCTTTAGGGGTGCTGGCTTGGCTCTTCCCCCACTTTCCGATCTTGTGTCACATATTCCTGCAGTGGGAAGAAATTGGTAATATCCCGTGGCCTAATGGTTACAGAGCTTGCTTACGGAGTCTAGGTTGACTCTGTGGCAGGGGTTCGAACCGTGCGACCGTCCGAGATTATCATTCCTGCACTGATGAGAGTGAAAGCTCGAAACGCTAGCGTATGTAGGTAAAAATAATTTAATATTATTTATTTAAAAATAATATATATATATATATATATACATACGGATAGAGAGAGAAAAAAGATTAAGAGAGAGAAATATATATATATTATATGATCTTACTTTATAATATATGTGCATATACATAAAATAGTAATTATATACATGAGATAAATATACATATATATATATATTACTTTATAATAGTATATGTGTATATACATGAAATAGTTGACATTCATATATATATTGATTTTATTCCATTAGTTGCGACAAGACAAGTTTTGTTTCATTGGTGCAAATAGCGACCAACTCATCGGGCTGGCGATGGAATTCAAATGGCATAAGTTTTAACTTCACTTTAACGGGAGATTGAAAATTGAAAATACATATATATATATATATAAATGTCAATGTGTGCGTGTGTTTCCTATAGAAATAAAGATTAGAAGATCTACATAAAACTAAAAAAATTTCCGGAGAAGACAATGGAAGTACTCCTGAATCTCTAAGTTGGCTATGCAAGAAGAATCCCCTTACCCTATACTTATATTTTCTACTGTGATGCAATTTAAACCATATCTATAAAGTTTTCCGACAATAGAAGTGGCCCCGAATCTCTAATATATCCTATTTTCATAAAATTTAACTGATATGTATAATTTTTTCTCAAGACAATAGAAGTGGTCCAGAATCACTGAATTTCTACGTAGCCCAAAAGAATGGAGGAGAAAGACTTAAAATACGCATATCCGACTTTTCTGAAATTCAAACTATATGTATAAGACATAAATTAAGAGAGTTTTCAAAATGTTAGTTTCTTCCGACTAGATTACGAGCGAAACGGGAGGAGGGTAATAAAACACAAAAGGAAAAGAATATGGTCGTTGTTTTTTTGCAATAAAGGTCATCACTTATCAAGGCCCAAAAGTCACTCGAGGATAAAGGTTACAGAGTTTGGGGGTTAGGGTTAGAGTTTAGGGTTTAGGGTTAGGGTTTAAATTAGGGTTTAGGGTTAGGGTTTAGGGTTAGAGTTAGGGTTACGGTTAGGGTTAGATTTTAGGGTTGAGGGTTAGGGTTAAGGGTTAGAGTTAGGATTAGGGTTTAAGGTTTAGGGTTAGAGTTAGGGGTTAGGGTTTAAAGGTAGGGGTAAGTTTAGGGTTAGGGTTTCGGGTTAGGATTTAGGGTTTAGGGTTAGAGTTTAGGGTTAGAGTTAGGGTTTAGGGTTAAGGTTTAGGGTTAGGGTTTAAGGTTAGGGTTAGGGTTACGGTTAGGGTTTAGGGTTAGGATTTAGGGGTTAGGGTTAGAGTTTAGGGGTAGAGTTAGGGTTTAGGGTTAAGGTTTAGGGTTAGGGTTTAGGGTTAGGGGTAAGGTTATGTTTAGGGTTTAGGTTTAGGTTTAGGTTTAGTGGTTAGGGTTTAGGGTTAAAGAGTTTGACTGGTAGTAGGTGAGATAGATCACAGAGCAGAAATTGATTATTTACGGGGACAGTTCAACAAGAACTTGTTTATAGTGTTATTAAAGACGACCATATTGTAGTCGGCCGAGAAGCAGACTCGCGGCACTGTGTTCCACAGACGGGCAGTTCTAGGAAATAAACTCTGTCCATGGAATTTTTTTTTACGAGCATAGTGGAAAATAATAGTAGCGTTCCTCATTCAATCCCGAGCAACGTCGGGTCTTCCTGCTGGTTTTATACAATGAAAAGATATTTATACAAATATAAATCCACCAATCGAACCGTAGAAGCTGATTATGCTAATGTTACGTTTACTTAATTAATGTCATACGTGGCGAGATGTCACAGTTGTCCCCGACCACCTGTTAAATCTATATTAGCATAATTGTCTTTAAGCATTTTTCACCGTTTTGTTTGTGTACGTTGATGTCACGTGTGTATAACGATTCACAACAAGCAGTGTATATACAATCGATAGTCATGTGCTAAATGTATTCTTGGTCGAAATCTAACTTACGTATTTATTTTTTAAACAGATGCTTGTTTATCGCCAAAGTGTTGAAATCGTTGACTCTGAGCGAAAGGCTACGTTCAGACTTCCTTGAATATATAACTTGTAATAATGTCCTTTAAAAGAGGAAATCAAATTAACATTAACAAAAATCTAATATGTTTTGTTTACATGACATTGATAACAAAGTTTATAAACTTATAAAATAACTCACAAAAATCTAAATAACAGAAATTTAAAAAATAAACGTGAATCTATATAAATAAAATTGGGTGCTCACTTTCCCGTGTTTATGTTTTTTGTGTTTTTCTCGCCTCTGTGTGACTTATAAATTATTTTTATTTACTATTATTTGATTATTTATTGAAATAGTTAAAGCACTAAAGTGATTTTTTAAAAATCCTATTTAAAAATAATTTCGAAATTTAATCCACCAGAATGCATTTCGTTTTTTCGTAAACAGGTCAGCCATTTTTATCGTTTGTTAATAGTTGAAGAAAAAAAATGAATTAATTCTAAATTTTTAAGGAATTTCGAAGCATTTAAACTACAAAGTAGAAAGTCTATATTTACTTGTTTCCCCACGAGGGCAGTGTTAGACATAAGGTTTGTTTTTAATGCGAGAAACGGGCACTCTGGATTGAGACAAAAAAATTAAATTGCTTCAGTCTAAAAGGATTTCGGTATATGTTACGAGACTCAGCAGAGGCGCGAACGGGGTCCAAAAAAAGAACGAGAAAGGGTTTAAAAACATAAATTTGCAACAAGTGAAGTTGACCTACGACGAGAATAGATATTTTTCTACTTACCTATGTAATTTGTTTTTATTTTTACGTATTATAAATGGGTTTTCATTAGATGTAAAAAAAAAAATATTCTTGTTTTTTTTCCCCAACGTTTTCACAAAAACAATATGGCGCTCCTAGTGCATTTGTTAGTAATCCCCCCCAAATCGGCCATGTTTTTTTTTCGAAGATACGGTGTCAAAACTATTGATTTCTAATAAATAGCACTTCAAACGGGTTTAAAATACAAACAAATAGCACATGCAAGTTTGAAACTAAGTTTTACAGCTTACAGTTACTTTTATTTGTTGTAATTTGTTTTTTTTGCGTTTTTACTCTGCTGAGTCTCGTAAAAGATTCCCAGGATTTCTCTTTCACTGACCGAGGACAGGAAAGATGAAGTGTGGTATCAGAAGAGATACTACACTTTGCTCCTAGCCTAAAAGATTTAAAGTTATGGAAGCTATTTGTATTTAATAATTTTATAAATAGAGATTAAAACAACGTCGCCCTGACAACATGAGGTATAGTTCTAATGATCAAAACGATAATTGGATTACATTTTCAAAATCCTATTTAAAATAATAATAATTTGGTTATAAAAAAAAGGTAATGATATCGATCTTGGCCCAGTTTTCGCGAGTTTCTTGTCGGAAGCGTTCGGCTATCCTACGCAAACGCCCGAGAGATGACGAGCCGATTTGTACCAGACGACAATTTTGATACGGTGCTGCATCCTATGATTTTAAGTTATATTTTCAAGAAATTTTCCAAAAGAAACAACAACAAAAAAAAAATGAAACATAGCGAAGTTACTGTTATCAAATAATTTTTTTTGTTGTTATTTTGATACGTTGCTGCGTCCTATAATTTTTAGTTATAGTTGCAAGTAATTTTTTAAACAACAAAACAAATAAAACAAACAAAACAGAACGAAATTACTGTTATCAATTAAATATTTTTAACCCTAACTCTAAACCCTAACACTAAACCCCAACCCTAACCTAACCCCTAAACCTAACAACAACAACAACAACAAAAAATAAGTAAAACATTATTATCATAGGACGCAGCACCGTATCAAAATTGTCGTCTGGTACAAATCGGCTCGTCAACTCTCGGGCGTTTGCGTAGAACAGCCGAACGCTTCCGAGTCGAACCTCGCGAAAACTGGTTCAGGATGGATATCAGCACCAAAATGAGGTATAGTTCTAATGATCAAAACGATAATTGGATTAAATTTTCAAAATCCTATTTAAAATAATAATAATTTGGTTAAGACAAAAAGAAAAAAAGAAAAGAGGGTAAAGAAAACGAAATAAAACTGAAAGTAAAAAATACTCCCGGGCGACGCCGGTTTGGCACAACGAGTCCATGAATAAATAACATTCGCCTTCCGCATAGATTCAATAGTAGTTGCAAGCCTCAATTTAGTATCGCTACTGCTTGCTCGTGCTAAATCGCTGCTCGTGCTGTTCTTCCGACTTTGCCATTCTTCTGCGTAACTACTTTTACTGCCTCAACTACAAAAACGGCATTTTACTACTAGTCAAAAACAAATATACCTTCTCCTCGCACCCCTCAAAAAAAAAAGAAGAAGGAAGGAAAAACAAACAAACAAACAAACAGAAAGTCAGGGCCGCAGTCTTTAGGTAGTATACGATTGTCTTGTGGGATGTACCGTAAAATCGACACGTGCCCACCCTGTTGCCGGACATCGCCGTCGCTGGAACGGTCCGTAATGCACCCGACATAAAAAAAAAAGAAGCAATATGACAATTATTATTATTATCGGATAAACATATATACGACTCCCTTCTTTCTTCTTTATATATATATATATAAATATATATATGTAGTATATTTGACCCACCTGTGTCTGTGGTTCGGTCTATATTCCGAGTCGGCATGTCTTTGGGAATGGTGCAGGCTTTTCGTTACTAAGGGGGGAAAAAAGCGTTGGATTACACGATCATGTGCTGATTTGGATGGAGTCTACTATTTCAAACGGAGTCTGTTTTTTCTTAATTCTGTTGTAGCCTTTACCGGGCGATTGAGCCGTCGTTGTCTTTGCCTTCAATACAATATACTAAAAAAACACTGAAAAATAAAGGCAGACCCCACCAACAAATCTTCCCGTTCCGCTAAAAACACAGATGGCTGCAGCTGCTTACCATAAGAGCTTGGTCAAAGGTCAGTACAGCAAAAAACTGAAAATATGTTATTTATTTCTTTTATTTCTTTATTTATGTATGATTCTTGTATTTATCCAGTACAGATTCGGATACGCATTTTGTTTTCTTTTTGAATTTTAAGCTTTGTTTATTTTTGTGATTCCTTGTTTTTATCGGGGAGCAATATTCCACATTATTGGAGTAAAATGTTTGTATATTTTTTATTCATACGCTTTTGTTTTTAAAATTGACTATTAACAAAACTTTGTCACTTGCATTTTAATTCCGGTGCATATTATTATTATAATTATTATTATTATTATTATTTATTTATTGTACTATTTGAAGGGGATGCAATATCCCACATAATTGGGGCAGTCGCGTGCAGAGGTCTGGTGATGTCCGGGAGTCAACTCTTTGATTGTATGTCCCAAAGACTCGAGTATAAGTCCTAGTACTGAGAAATATTATGTGAAAGGGAGACGGTTTTAAATAATTAGATGCCCCCATCCCAACCACATATTTGGATTGGTGTAATATATTTCGGTAATATCTTAATAATTGGTCGGAAATTATTTGAGTTTAATAGGTTTTCGGCATGGTTCCATTGTTCCCAAACTATATTTGCAAACTTTTATTTATTCTGTGTTCTTTTTTTAATTTTGCTTTTTCAAAATTGTAAAAAAAAATTTAAAAAAAAAATTAAAATTAAAATTTTTTAAAAATTAAAAAAAAAAAAATTATTTATATTTTCAACACTCTTCTTTGCGTAATGTTTTTGTTTTATTTATATATTTTGTTTGGTATTTGATTTTAATTTCTTTAAAATCTAATTTCCAATGTTAACATGTTGAAATATTTAAGGAATCCATTTTTGTTTTCCTATTATGCCATGATGCATAATTCCATCACGTCAGACCACCTGCAGTTACTGGGGAATCTCCGTGCGCGTACGAACCATTATGAAACGAATGGAATCCTCCGAGTTTGTCTCAAATGTGGGGAGGGGGAAAGGCAGGACTGGAAAATATAAGGGGGAATACCGTTATCGTTTCCCCCCCCCCTTTTTTTTTTTATCTCAAAAGCTGAAAAAACATTTTTTTTTTAAAAATGCTTAATATTTGTTTTGAATTAAATGTGAAACTGTCTGATCTATTTTTTTTCTCCAACCTTTTGGCACAAAATCCACGTGTGTGCGTGTTTTTTCACAAATATATTTTTGTCTATCCCCCCCCCCCCACTCGCATTTCTTTCAAAGCAGCTGATTTTTATTAAGGGGGGGGGGGCATATTTGTTAAATTAACTCGTTATAATAAATACCGAAACGCATCTTTTATTTGTTAAATTCCAATCTTCATTTGAAATCTCCCCCCCCCCCCCCGAATTAATGTTAATTTATTTTAACTTATTTCGTATTTGTTAACGAATGATTCAGATAATGAGTTTGGATTATTCGGACTACTATTCTCGTCTTGATTGTTATACTTACAACGTTTCGGCCGATGTGACCTCCGACCTTCACGTGCAGCTTTTTCGAACTTGAAATTCACACCACGTTTGATTAGAAGGTTCTCGTTCGACAGGACGCCCCCCGAAGAAGGTCGGAGATTACATAGGCAGACACGTTGTGAGTAAAAAAAAAAAAACCTAGAATTCCGGAATAATCCAAATATAAGAGACCCTATTTATTGCCCCCCCCCCTCCAACCAACGAAGGCAGTTAGACACAGTCGGTTTTTAATGTGGGGAAAATCCAGCCCCCCCCCCAAAGGGGCAATCTGGATTGAACAAAAAATTAAAATTGCCTCCGTTTAGAAACATTTCTCCTTCAGTGACCGAGGACAGAAATGGTAACGTGTAATATCAGAAAAGATACTCCACTTTAGCTCCTGGACGAAAAGCTGGATCTGCAGCCGTTTACTTTCTAAATTGCAATGTTTGTTTTGTTTATTTTTTAATTTAATGGTCAGTTTAATCCACGGACAGCACACACACACACACACACGGGTGATATCAACAGACACTACAATTAAGAGACCACCAATTTCTAAAGAACACGGCAGCAAATGACAACATTCTTGTCCACACACACACATATCCACTTTATTTCACAGAAAAGGTTACGAACGAAAGCGACGTGATGATAGATATTCGACTCATAAACAAACGAGTCGGGGGGGGGGGGGTTGAGAGCAAATAGTTGCACGGAGAGACACTCGGATGAAACTAGGTCTTCCCGGACGTTCAAATGATGACATTATTATTATTGGGATACACCGTGCTCGAAAATGACGTCATTACTGTCGAGGGAGATATTCTCAGAGGAGTGTGTTCTTCTTACTTAATTGAATATACCTATCTGGCATAAGAAGCCATCCTCCTAGGCATTATTTCCTTCTTTGGGGAGGTGGGGGCATTGCAAGTCGATTGAGGCGCCAACACCGGGGAATGACGGCAGGTTATATCATGGAAAACTTGAGTGCCCTCCGATTTTAAGGAACTGGATTTCTCATGTTAAACCGACTTCGTGTTGTGGGAATAAAAATAAATAAATACTTATTAGCATTCATATAATAGTCTACAATATTTGTGTTTGTTTAATTTGATGTTAGGGTTCGAATACAGTTGAAAGCTTTTTTTTCTTTTTTTTTTTTTTGTTATTTTGCCATTTTAAAAATATTTTTAACACATTCTCAATTATTGAGATACTTCATAGATTTAAAAAAAAAATGTTCACGCATTTATTAATTAATGTATATTTATTTGTTTGGATTATTCAGACTACTATTCTTATCTGGATTGTTATTCTCACAACGTTTCGGCCGATGTAACATCCGACAGGTACGTCTTGTTGAACTCTGCAATCTGTACGCAATTTGAACTGTACCCGGGGTAAACTTTTTCGTTCCGTCAGCCATGACCGGTAGAAATCTTAAAACTATTATTAATTATATTCTTAGTATCGCCTGTACTGAGGATTGAACCATAAACCTCCAGAAAACTGTCAGAACTGATTATGTTAAGCACTTTATCCGTTGCGCCACGAATAAAATCCACTTGAAACCGTGGCGCCACGGATAAAGTAATTAGGGTACTGATATCGATCCTGACCCAGTTTTCGTGAGGTTCGACTCGGAAGCGTTCCGCTGTCCTACGCAAACGCCCGAGTGTTGACGAACCGATTTGTACCAGACGACAATTTTGATACGGTGCTGCGTCCTGTGATTGTAAGTTATATTTTCACGAAATTTTCTAAAAGAAACAAAACAAAAAACAAGCAAAACATAGCGAAATTACTGTTATCAAATAAATATTTGTAACTCTAAACCTAACAACAAAAAAACAAGCAAAACATTATCATAGGACGCAAATCGGCTCGTCAACTCTCGGGCGTTTGCGTAGAACAGTCGAACCTCACAAAAACTGCTTCAGGATCGATATCAGTATCGTAATTAGTTCTAAGTGGCAATTTCCAAGAAGTTGAAGGTTCAATCCTCACTCCAGGCGATACTAAGAATATAATTAAGAATTACTTAAGATGTCTACTCGGTCATGGCTGACGGAACAAGAACAATCTACCCCCGTGCATTAAATAAAGGGTACAGTTCAAAATTCCGTACAGAGTTCGACGATACGCACCTGTCGGTGGTTACATCGGCCGAAACGTTGAGAATCACATCCAAGATGAGAACAGTAGTCCGAATACAAATGATCAATCCTCATCTAAAAAATTACAAAACTTATTTGTAGTTCTGTTTATAAATTGGAGTTAATAGACGTTTGTTTTCGTCATTTTTTTTCGCCTTCATCGAAATCTAGTAAAACTATTTGATAGAAATGTTAACATTTTTATTCGGACTATTCTAATATTGCCTGTTATATACACAACGTTTCGCCCGATGTAACCTCCGACCTGTATAAAATTTTGAACGGGGGTTACACTGGCCGAAACGTTGGGAATATACCAACCAAGATGAGAATAGTAGTCCGAATAATCCAAATTACCAGTCCTCATCTCAAAATTCCGAAAATGAATATTTTGATCTCTTCTAGTTAAGAATATAAAATATCGCTTTCTAAATTAAAAATGATTATTTGGATTTTACAATGAATTTTTTATAACACTAATGGATTCTTTGATGCGTGAGAAAATGAATGTCTTCCTTTGGTTTAGGCGCACAAATGAAACATGATACTTGACTTTAGTCATTAAAGCCAAAAGTTACTTTCTGTCTATTCTGGAGAGTAGAAAGTGAACCGTGTTTTTTTTTTGGGGGGGGGGGGGTATGGGGTATGGAATCGCTCCAGACAAGGCATGAAACCATTTGATGTAAGGAGCTAAAAGAAACAACACTACAAAGTCAAAAAACAAGCCAACGATAAGTGTTAGATGGATAGACTTCGATCCAGAAAACAGCAATTCTTCCCCCTTTGTCAGAAACATCGTTCGTGGAATATGAGGACGAAATGACAAAATAAGGGAAGCGAAAGTTATGAGGCTGCCGAAAGTAAACCCACCAGTCACTTTCTGCTCTCCTTTCGGAATCCTCGTAACTCTCGCTTCCCTCCTATTTTGTGTGAGCGATGTTTCTGACAAAGGGGAAAGAATTGCTGCTTTCTGGGTCGGCTGTTGATTTGAGTATAGATTTTCAATCCTCTCACAGTATTCATCATCAATTTACCCTTATCCTTGAGTGTTTTGTTTACTTTGATAAGTGGTGACTCATTGGTAAAAAGAAAAATCACTAAGTAAACACATGTCGGTTTTTTTTCCTTCTTTTTCATATACACCTCCGCTAATGGACCGGAGGACCGTGGTTCAAATCTTCGGTAGAGTCATAACAAAGATTCTCATGTTACCTGCTGTCACCTTGCTAAACACTCAGTATTATAAGGTGAAGAAAGGATAAATGGAGCAATCTATGAAAAGGAGTGTCGCCCTCCCCTACATCTCAATTTAGTAGCCAACAAAAAGAGAGCTTCTAAATCAACGTAGACTACAATTGATCCATTTATTAAAAATCTAGGTATTTTTTTTACTATCTTACCCAGCGCAGTTTACCCCCTAAAAAAGTTAAAATTCTACTTTTTTTTGTGCAAATATATTTAAACAGCCTAAAAAATATCCGCAAAGAAGGAATTAAAATTTTTTTTTTAAGATTTTAGAGTGGGGGATCACTTTCCTTTATAAATTTAACGTAAAATGAGCACCCATTACCGGTTACATGTCTCGTTTACGCTAAGTGGCCAGGAAATGGGTGCTCATTTTACGTTAAATTTATAAAGGAAAGTGATCCCCCACTCTAAAATATTTAATATTTTAAAAAAATTTCTTCTTTGCGGATATTTTTTAGGCTGTTTAAATGTATTTGCACAAAAAATTAGAATTTAAACTTTGTTAGGGGGTAAACTGCGCCGGATAAGATAGTAAAAATTTACCAAAATCTAAATAAACAAAGGCGAAAGTCGGGCCCATTTCTCACACTACCGGTAAAATTCAACTTCGCACCATACGTGTACCATTCTGCTTTATTTACTGCTTTTGTACATGCGATGTCAGTTGCAAGATTAACTAATTTGCGTATTTGTTTTGAAAAAAAGACGGCACTTCTGTCGTATATATGAAGCAGCTGCCGATTAAGAAATCGAAATTGAAGAGTTCCGTTTTATTTTCTCCAAGTACCATTCATTCAGAATTCACCGGAAGTTGAATTTAGTATTTAGAAAATGGAGTTAAATGAGATTAATCTTCGAGACATTGGTAATTTAATGAACCAGCCGCAAAAAACAATAGATTTTTTACAGGCACACCGCCTGATTTCTTAATGTTAGGGTTAGGGGTTAGGGTTAGGGTTTTTTATTTAAATTTTTTTTTACTTCATATAATAAAAGAAATTGTTAATTGTTACCCAAAAACAAATCAGTCTTGCATTTTTTTCTTTTATGTTGTAAAAAAATTACTTCCGGTTGAATTACCTCCCTTTATTTTCAGTAGAAGGACAGAAAATCTGCTGCTTCATATATACTACAGAAGTGCCAAAAAGACATTTTATTAATAATTTGTTATAGTTTTTTTTTTTTTTTTTCTAATTCAATGATTGTTTTGATTTTTAATATAACAAATGTTTAAGCATATTTTATTTCGTGGACAGAAGTTTAGTAGTGGTGTTCAACTGTTCTTTTCTATCCTTTTACTTTGCGGGGGGGGGGGCTTGGCTGGCGTGATTTTCAACAAGTTGCGATCTATGTCTAAGTTAAAAACAAATCGCTCCATCGCTGAGCGAAATTGATTTTTTTTCCCTTTCATTTCCTTTATTTACAGTCATTTTTTAAAGGATAAATAAATTTGCATCGAAACTATTAAAATGTTTATCTCTCTATAATATAGTCTATATGAATAGATGCGACACTTTGTTTCGTGTTTACAACAGAGTTATTAATGAAATGTTTATTATTTCACATTTACGTAGCGAGCCAGCGAGTATATGTATATTATCTACACCGTATGCTTATTATTATTTTTTTTTCAATGTACAAATCTTTGCGTCATGGCATCATCTTTCAGTTCCTATGTGCTCCAGTGTTGGGATCGACGAACTTTTGCTGATAACTTACGGAAAAAAATACGAAAATGAGTTGGTTTAAATTAGCGAAAGTGTTGGGATTAAATATCCCTGGAAGAAAGTTCAATTCTCGCACGTGAGAATGCAGTAACAATTATGTAGATAAGTGCAAAATAGAAACAGGGCAACAGCTTTTGTGAGAAGGAACACAACAACAATCGTATATAAGTTTAAAACAGTTTTACTTGTGAGAAAAAGTAAGGGCAAATATATACAACAAATGATGCGTTCAAAGTTCAGAAAAGAAGGAAGTTAATTTAGGTTTGCAAAAACGTGCTTCGCAAACTTATCTTGTGGGAGTTCTGGTAACAGGTTGCATGTGTACCTGCCTCAATTCTGGCTCTTGTCGAAATATAGTCACTTCAGTCCAAGATGGTTGGTAACATGAAGGAGTGGGGGCTCTCTGCGACTGCCGTCGAGGGCTTTGCCTCAGAAGCATCCAGCCGCGGTCCTACCAGGTTCAAAAGGTGGGTCGAAAAGAGACTGGGGCACAACGTGTAAGCGTGTTTATGGACTGACTCATGTGACCCCTAAGAGAGTAGGGGTTGGGATGCCTGACAGCCAATCCGTGAGACCGTTAAGGGACAAGGCTGCAGCCAGTCAGTGATGGAGGGGCGTTAATAAATTCCAATAAAAGTTCTCCATTCGTCAGAATTGATTACTAAGTCTTCAGTGACTTCTCGTTGAATAATTGGCTGAAGTGTCGCATGTTTTTGTTTTTTTACGTTAGAGTTCACGGCTCTCTAACCACACATTCTTTCGAAACCAATTCGATATGTTTTCTTTGCCTTTTGTACCGTGTTGATTGCAATATAAGGTGTAGATATCATACCAAAGTAGATTCATGAGACGTCGATTGCAATATAAGGTGTAGATATCATACCAAAGTAGATTTATGAGACGTCGATTGTAATGTAAGTGTAGATATCGTACCAAAGTAGATTCATGAGACGTCGATTGCAATATAAGGTGTAGATATCATACCAAAGTAGATTCATGAGACGTCGATTGCAATGTAAGTGTAAATATCATACCAAAATAGATTCATGAGACGTCGATTGCAATGTAAGTGTAGATATCATACCAAAGTAGATTTATGAGACGTCGATTGCAATGTAAGTGTAGATATCGTACCAAAGTAGATTCATGAGACGTCGATTGCAATATAAGGTGTAGATATCATACCAAAATAGATTCATGAGACGTCGATTGCAATGTAAGTGTAGATATCATACCAAAGTAGATTTATGAGACGTCGATTGCAATGTAAGTTTAGATATCATACCAAAGTAGATTGATGAGACGTCGATTGCAATGTAAGTTTAGATATCATACCAAAGTAGATTGATGAGACGTCGATTGCAATGTAAGTGTAGATATCGTACCAAAGTAGATTCATGGTAAGTAGATAAGAAGCCAAATCGAAACCATAACTCTGGAGACAATCGAACCATACGGTGGTTAATTTGATAACGACACAGACTGAAGACCTGGGTGTTCTAAGTTCGAATCCACTCGGTTCCACAGTACCACTTTCACTTACGGATGTTGGCAACCTTCTCGTGGTCCTTCCCGTAAGTACCCGATGTCTTTCCAGAAAGATTTCTAACTAGAAAAACTTCGAGGAAATTAATGCCAACACCAGAATCATCTGATGCACACAAAAGAAGAACGCCACATGTGAATTTAGGAAAATAAATCACTTGTTTTCAAATAAGTTTGACTCTTGATAAACGAATGAATTTACCGATTTTCCGGGTACATTCAACCGATCATATGGTTTAATTTTGTTGGAGTTCATTAATGTTTATCAATAACAATTGATTCCGTACTGTTGTCACACGCGAAGTAAAAACTGAAACAACTAATCGAGGTAAAATTATTAAAAATTGAAAAAGAAAAAAATACGCCAATTAAATGTTATCTAAACAACAAATATGCGAGTAAAGTTTTACAAAAAAGAAAAATACGCGAGATAAAAAAAATCAAAAATCAAATCCGCTCAATCTCTTCTGAATCTCTAAATAGGCACCAAAATATAAAGAACAAAAGTATATTCTTATTTTCTAGTAAAAGTTTTAAAAATTATTTCCTTTATATTTTTTTATCAGTTATTAAGATTAAGCCTCTCTTTCTTTGCTAAAAATTAAAAAAATCGGCATACGTGATTATTGAAGCTAGCCGAACACACATACGTTTACTTATATATATATATATATATATATATATATATATATGAGAGAGAGGAAGGATGAGAGTAATCCGACGTAATTAGAAAGGAAAAACCAAGAGATATTTTTATATATTCATCAACGTTTCGTCTTTATTGTAAGACATTCTCAGGATGATAATTTGAAGAAAACTTTCATGCAAGTACATCGAAATATTGGGTTGACATGATGGGTTGATAAGAAAAAGTAGTAGCCGTGGCTACTAAGAGCTTTTCATATTCATTTCACTCTTTGCTACTGACTGACTTCTCACAGCCTGGACCCTCGTCCAGCGCTCTTAGTAGCCACGGCTACTACTTTTCCTTATCAACCCATCATGTCAACCCAATATTTCGATGTATTTGCGTGACAGTTTTCTTAAAATTATCATCCTGAGGAAGTCTTACAATAAAGACGAAACGTTGATGAATATATAAAAAATATCTCTTGGTTTTTCCTTTTTCATTTCTCATATATATATATATATATATATATATAATTTGTTTTGTTTATTATCTATGTACGTATACGTTTCGTCCTTTATAATCGACTCATCAGCATAGAGATATGACTATTCACTACTGGTCATGCGATTCGAACCCCCGGATTCTGAGTATTTTACAACTCAAATCCCGATGTATATATATATATATATATATATATACATGTATATCTAGGCAGCCTCTTTTCTTGCAGGCAAGTATTGTTGAATATAAGAGACAACTCGTGTCTAGATATCTTTTCGTAGATCGTTTCAATAGTCCGAATCAGGATCTTAGTTTCGGAGGGGAATTGGCTGACGAATTTGCCATAGTTTTGATTTGTGTCCCCAAAAAAACCCTAATTAATAGAATTAACTTTAATATCAGTAATAATATTCTAAAATGTTTATAGCTCTAAATATAG
Source organism: Sepiola atlantica (assembly GCA_963556195.1). Taxonomy (NCBI): domain Eukaryota; kingdom Metazoa; phylum Mollusca; class Cephalopoda; order Sepiida; family Sepiolidae; genus Sepiola; species Sepiola atlantica. The sequence goes on along the minus strand of OY744530.1, from coordinate 112,652,063 downwards.
TTTCGTATTTAGTACATAATTCCAGCCAAAAACCTTCTATAAATACTAACACATGGTCTATACCTGATTAACCTCAATCCCCCCAAGATGAACCCAGATGGGTCCGAAAGTACTTGGGAGACAAATCCAAACTATGGCAAATTCATCAGCCAATTCCTCTCCGAAACTAAGATCCTGATTCGGACTATTGAAAGGATCTACAAAAGGATATCTAGACACGAGTTCTCTCATAGTCAACAATGTATGTATGTATGTATGTATATATATATATATATATATATATATATATATATATATATGGAGAGAGAGAGAGAGATATGTTTTATATATTATTATATTAATAAATTGAAATATTTTCTGACAAAAACAAGGTATCGTATCAAGCAAAATTGGTTTTAATTAGTAAAATAACAACTGTTTCTTCATGTCCTGACAATCTGAATATTATAGACAAATGAACCTTCAGATGAACAGAAAGAAACGACTTACTATTGATCATTTTCACCAAAACATCCGATTTTTCTTCGACACACGTGGCAAATAAACTCAATGATCCACCAGAAAGAAAAAAATGGCGATAATGGTGACGTGCTGGTTTAGACATGAACGCAAATGAAATTAAAAACGTAATTCATACAAATAAATTATATACATTTTATTTATAAAACACCAGAAGTTGTAGATGTAAAAGTTTGTAGAACGGTAAAGTTAGTCCAGAAATATTTCGGTTGAAAAAATTTTCACCACGTGTGTAGCTTCTGCTGATGTATGAACAATCCCATTTTTTTTAATTTTTTTTTATTTAAAATTTTTTTTTTTAATGTTTCTAGTGTTTGTGTAGTGGCAGAGGAGTGCATGCGTGGAGGTAACACCTAACAGATGCGGCGTTACTGGTTCGTCTTTTACCATAGTCCGTTTTTCACAACTTTTTACTCACCATTTCTTTATTATTTTTCGGTGTACACTTACCTATCAGGCTGCTAGAAAATTCCGGGGTTTTTGGAAATTTTTTTCAAATATTTTACATTTTCAGGGGGAGGATCAGTTTCCAATGTAAATTCAACGTAGACTGATCCCCCTCTTTTTGACCATCTCAATTAAAAAAAAAAAAACTGACAGCAAAACTTTACTTGGTATTGAAAAGTATTACCGTACACCGACAATTACGGGAAACGAGCAATTATTTTCATTTAAAGACACTTGTGAAATATGGCAATTCATAAACGAAATTTTAAAAATATATGCAGCATGGTCAAAATTGATCCCCCTCCTAAAATCTCAAATATTTGAAAAATATTCCCCAGAACCCGGAATTCTCTCGCGACATGATAGGTAATTGTAAACAGAAGAATTTTTTAAAAGTGAGATGATCAAAAAGAGGGGGAGCAGTCTACGTTGAATTTACATTGAAAACTGATCCCCCCTTCCTAAAATGTAAAATATTTGAATTTTTTTCCAAAACCCCCGGAATTCTCTAGCAGTCTGATAGGTAAATGTACACCGAAAAAAAAAAAAATAATGGTCAGTAAAAAGTGGTGAAAAACGGACTATGGTAAACGACGAACCAGTACCGATGCGGCCCTTTTTCACTCGAGTTTACTTTACTTTCAAGACTTTAAAAAAGCAATAAAAAAAATGTAGTTTATTTTCGTAGGGTTGGTTATTCATCCATCGTACACGGAGAACAAGAAGCAAAAAGGGTCTATTTTGAATGAGCAAGAAAACCCGACGTTGCCCGGAATTGAAGAAGGATCACTATGTACTTCTTCACTATGCTTATAACACCATGTGATTTTGTCTTGGTACTGATATCGATCCTGACCCAGTTTTCGTGAGGTTCGACTCGGAAGCGTTCGGCTGTCCTATGCAAACGCCCGAGAGTTGACGAACCGATTTGTACCAGACGACAATTTTGATACGGTGCTGCGTCCTATGATAATGAGAAGATGTATCAAATTCTCCGGGGAAGACAATGGAAGTGGCCCCGAATCTCTACGTTACTCTACGTGCCGAATATATACGTGCCGCCACCTTTACGTAACTTATGGGCACCGTAAAACTTCAAATACGTATATCCGAATTTAATGAAATGTAAACAATATAAGAGACTAATTCAGAGATTTTTTAGAAGGGGGGGGGGGGACAATAAAAATAAAGGTACTGATATCGATCCTGACCCAGTTTTCGCGAGTTTCTGGTCGGAAGCGTTCAGCTGTGCTACGCAAATGCCCGAGTGTTGACGAGCCGATTTGTACCAGACGACAATTTTGATACGGTGCTGCGTCCTGTGATTTTAAGTTACATTTTCAATAAATGTTCTAAAAGAAACAACAACAAAAAAAAACGAGCAAAACATAGCGAAGTTATTGTTATCAAATAATTATTTGTTGTTATTTTGATACGTTGCTGCGTCCTATAATTTTTAGTTATAGTTGCAATAAATTTTTTAAACAACAAAACAAATAAAACAAGCAAAACATAGCGAAATTACTGTTATCAAATAAATATTTTAACCCTAACCCTAAAAAAACACAAAAAAAAACAAAACAAGCAAAACATTAAAATCATAGGACGCAGCACCGTATCAAAATTGTCGTCTGGTACAAATCGGCTCGTCATCTCTCGGGCGTTTGCGTAGGATAGCCGAACGCTTCCGACCGGAAACTCGCGAAAACTGGGTCAAGATCGATATAAGTACCGAAATCGAAATGAATGTGTAAAAAAAGAAAAAAAAAAGTTTTTTAACGTGGATATATACTTGATGCCCCCCCCCCCCCCACGTTGTGGTCTTAAAGGACCAGAAAAAAATATGGCCACCAAGAGGTAGAGTTAACAAGACTGAATTTGCAGCAAGTATAGAAGTGATTCGTTGTCTGAGACTGCTTCTATTTAATCAGATTTTTGTGAATTTAAATTGAATTATCTACGGTATCATTTGGTTATTGAATTAATTGATTTAAAATATAGTTTGAACGTGAATTGCTGCAGACAGACGATATTTTGTCTGACAATTTTCTGATATTGATTAAATCGATTTTTTTGCTTAAATAAAAACGTCTGGAAATTTGCAGAGGAGAATAACTTTGTCTGACCTCGAGACTGCCACCCGACTGGCATACTTATAGTCTTCTAGCTGTATGTTCCCGGCGTTTTCCGGATGGAAATATATTAAACAAGCCGCGCATGCGTGGTCCCCCTCTGTATGTGACTCGATGTGGCGAGTGTAAAATGCAATAAATTTGGGCAATTTGGGGCATTTTTGAATCCCCTCCCTTTAACCCCCTGGGGGCGCGAATCAGAATTTTTCTGAGGTCAAGGATGCTCATTTTATATCCAGAACAATTGCCTCTACATTTTGGCCAAGTTTCAGAAAATTTAAATGGATGGATCAAACGTTATGGGAGAAAAGGGTCATTTTTTGCAATTTTGGGGGCTTTTGAACCCTGGGGGCGCGAACCAGATTTTTTCCAAGGTCAGCGATACTTATTTTCTATTAGGAACAATTGCCTCCACAGTTTGGTCATGTTTCAGAGAAATTGAATGGATGGATGAAAAGTTATGGGGCAAAAAGTGTCATTTTTTTGCCATTTCGGGGCCTTTTGACCCCCTGGAGGGCTAACCAGATTTTTTTTTTTTTTAAATCGGAGAATGTCACTTTCTAACCTGACCAAAGTTACAACGTCATGCAAAATTTCAGAGAAATTCAATGGATGGTTGCGGAGAAAAATCCGGACGGACGGACATGCCTCAAAACATAAGTCCCCCGATTTTATAAATCGGGGGGACCAATTAAAAATATAGTCATGTTTAAAATTTTATATTAAAAAGATTTTTTTTTTTTTTAATTCGTTTTTCTTTTCCCTCATTTGATTTTTGATTTCAAGAAATATTCGCTTCATAGTGAATAATCAAAACATTTCAATGTATATTTATCGAAGTTACGTATAGACGAAAAAACACGAGATCTCTGATAGTTTTATTAATACAGAGATTTAAAATGCAGGTTGGAAAAAGAATAAAGCTTACTTTAAAATCAACGTGTTCTTTTACCGCCAAAGTGTGGATACCACGCTGTGAGACTGCGATTAAACCATACATTACAAATAAAATATGTTTATTGTTTGAATATAATTAAACATAATTTGGCGAATTAAATTTCTATTCTACTCGTAGTTGAATCGAATTACAAAAGTGTTTTTTTTTTGGGGGGGGGGGCGTGTTTTGCTTTTTCTAAATCTATTAGTTCATGTATAACTCGACAATGGATCCGATTAGATTTGAACTTTGGGATCAAATTGATTTGAAGCACCCCCACAATGAGTGACAACCAAAATGACACATTTTGTTGCAACACAGATTTTTATTAGTTTTAATTCCGATTTTATCATTTATGATAAATTGAAACATTTTTATAGCGAAAAATCACATATTTAAAAATGTTTTTAATACAATTTAATATTTTATATTTAAAAATCTCTGTGCAACATTCTTTGCTAGATGTATGCTTTTTTGGCACTTCTGAATTTCAACCGTCACTTAGACTTAATAATTGAAGAGTTCCATTCATTCCACCGGGCCAACCGGAATGTTGACTGTTTGTTGGATTTTCGTTTTAAATTATAGATTTTCGTTTTAAAAGATTATTGTTGACTATTTTGATAACATTTTAATTCATACAATTAAAAAAATCACTGACTAAAATCACTGACTATTCATTTTAATTATAAATTTTCGTTTTAAAAATCACTGATTAATTTGAGAAAGTTTTAATTCATACAATAAAAAAAACACATTTCTATTATTTTTATAAATTCTTAAATTATTAAATAAAATATTTTCATATTCAATAATGATACATTGTTATTATTATTCGCTGTTAATATTGTTATTTTTAATAAAAACATCTAATTTGGTTACTTCCGGTTGGTTGTCTGCCCCTGCCTTCAAAAGAGGAAATCAAATTAAGTCCAAGTAACGGTTGAAATGCAAAAGTGCCGCTTTTTTTAATATTCGTTTCGTTTGTTTATACATTTTGCTTAAATAAAACTGTATTTTGTCAATATTTTATGAATCTCCAAAGTTTACAAAACAAAATGTTTTGTAAATAAAACTTGGCACTTGTATAGATGGGGTACACGAGCCGAAATTTATTTTAGAAGAGTTCCAATGGTGTAAGGGGCAGACAACTCTTTTTAGTACGTAATTTATCCGAAAATGGAAGATATGCAATTTTAAATAAGTCATGCAAATTCAATTCATAGAACATTTTTCGAAGATATAACAATTTGTGAAAATCAACAGTATATTGATAGAACATTTATTGAAGAAAATAGAATTTAGGAAAATTAATGGTAATTACCCCTTTTGGGTACTGCACCCCAAACTGGTGTTGTCTTGGCCTTCAGGTCTTGATTTGCGCCGGTCAATGGGTCTGTCCTGTGCAGTTCTGGGAGGTCCATCCTTCCCAGGCTTCGCCTCCCCTCTTTGGGGAGGAGTAAGTTTATTGCTTACTGCTTGAGGCGCCCCTACCAGGGAATGCCGACGGGGCTGCTCAGGCAATTTTTAAACCCCACTTTCCCGACCTTACCTTGGGTCTCATCTTACTTGTGGGAGTAAGATAAAAACTGGCCTTGTGCCTAACTCCTGGAGAGGAGTAAATCAATACCCTTTTGGTAATTACATCTGCGGTTTTCGCACCTTTATGTATCATATCTTGTATATCTCATTACGTTTGTCCTTCAGCAAAATGTCTGTCCTCAACTGTTTCTTTTTCATTGTCCCTTTTATTCAGCACACAAAACGACGACCTCGTGTTTCGAAAAAGATACCCGAACACGTGCGTCACTAAAAACCGTTAAAGCTAAAATACCCTATATTTTTCAGTTTTACAAAATCAATATCTTAGTTTTTTATTCACCAATAAATCCGATAATTATCTAATACTATTTAAATGTTAAAAATTTATTCAATAAATTATACATTGCAAGTTTTCTAAATAAACATCATAGCGATTTTGAAAAAGCGAGTTCAACGAATTTTGATGTTGAGCCAGATAAGCACACATGCGCAGTAACGTTTCCTTTTTTGGGGTTCGGAATTAATTGCAACCCGGAAGTAATTACAACTCGAAATTAATTACAACTTGGACTTAATTTATCAATTTTATTTGTTATTCAACTAATAAATCTCATTTTATTTCTTTCATTTGCAAAAGTATATTGTACGAATTAAAAAAAAAGAAGTTTTATTTCATTTTATCAACAAGAATTTATAAAGTCGTATATTAATCATATTTTTTAAAGAAATTTGTAGTATATTTTATCATTTACGAAAATTCGTACAGTATATTAATCATATTTTTTAAAGAAATGTGTAACGTCGTATATTAATCATATTTTTGAAAGATGTGTAACGTCGTATATTAATCATATTTTTTAAAGAAATGTGTAAAGTCGTATATTAATCATATTTTTGAAAGATGTGTAACGTCGTATATTAATCATATTTTTTAAAGAAATGTGTAACGTCGTATATTAATATTTTTTTAAAGAAATGTGTAACGTCGTATATTAATATTTTTTTAAAGAAATGTGTAAAGTCGTATATTAATATTTTTTACAGAAATTTGTAGTATATTTTATCATTTACGAAAATTCGTAAAGTATATTAATCATATTTTTTAAAGAAATGTGTAACGCCGTATATTAATTATATATTTTTTAAAGAAATCTGTAAAGTCGTATATTAATCATATTTTTTAAAGAAATTTGTAGTATAGTTTATCATTTACGAAAATTCGTAAAGTATATTTATATTTAGATTTGTAATTAATTCCGGTTTGTAATTAATTCCGTCACCCCCTTTTTTGTTTTATTTCAATGTTGTTACCGTTAAAAGCACTCCTATATAATTTTCCAATATTTTAAGGGAATTACAATTCAAACAAAGGAGACCTCAAGGGGTTGGGTGAGGGGTACGTAGCGCTGACACTGGTTCTTGCACTCTCGTAGGAGGTGCTAGAATGTCACGAACAGCCGACTTTGGATTTCTCTTCGAAGTTGACCTCCAAATTTAGTTTCCCGTCAGTGGGCAAGTCACTAGACAGCAGGTGTCTTTTATTTTTTTTTTTAATTTTATTTTTAGTTAGACAGGCTGTCAACCTTGGTCAACAAGTGTCGTTTTCTCGTTCACTACTTAATTACCGAACGTGACTGTCTTTTGTGCTATAAAGACAAAAAACAGCATGTATAAGAACGTTGTGCTTACTATAATGGAGCTTTCGTGTCTGTAACCAAACATCTGAATAGTATTTAAGAACATGTGAAATAACACTAATTACTATCTACACAAATACATAGAATGTAGATATCACACACACGCACATGTTATATAACAATTTAAGATATTCCCAAAATATCAAATAATTAAATTTAACAAATTAGATCTTATGAATACTCAGGAAGAGGGTAACACCCCCATTTCACATTATTATTACTCCCAGAAGTCCCCACCATTTCTTAGTATTAATATAACGTAAGGATAAAAATAAAAGTGGGAAGTGGGCATCTTGGAAAATCTCTATTGCCAAATAACAAAAAAGAGGACAGAACTCACTCAGCCAATTAGCTGAGGCTACCGTAACCAGGTGGGTTTCAAAGGGACCCAAACCACATACGCCATAATCAGGAAGGGAACACGTACTCGTACAAAACTTTCGATTTAAGTGTAGTATCTGTTCCGATGGATGCTACACCCCATAGACTGTTTTTTTCTTGGACTTCGGGGCTTGATTTACGCCGGTCTGTGGGTTTGTCCTGTGCAGTTCTAGGAGGTCCACCCTCCCAGGCTTTGCCTCCCCTCTTTGGGGAGGAGTAAGTTTATTGCTTACTGCGTGAGGTGCCTCTACTGCGATTTTTAATGGCCAGAGTGCTCACCTTCTTGGGCGCTGGCTTTTCAAGTCCCATTTTCTCGACCCGACCTTGGGTCACATCTTACCTTGTGGGAGTAAGATAAAACTGGCCTGGTGCCTAACCTCCTGGGAGGTAAATAAATAGAAGGAACTCTTAGAGGGGAAAAGAAGGTGGTATAGTGATTGAGTTTAAATGTGAGGTTTTGTTTACTTGGTTCCCCACGAAGGCAGAGTTACAGTCTGTATTTTCTTCTTCATCTGGAAAATCGAACTTCCACAAAAAATGGACACTCAGGATTTGAAACAAAAATATTCTGCATGGCGCCACATGCAATAAGCCCATCTGTTGCAAGTAATACGAGGGTCGATTGCTTCTTGAAACCGAAAAGATAAATTTTGAACTATTTATTTGTGGGTACCAGGCCATGTTGGTATCCAAGAAAAAACGAAAAGGCAGATACGGCAGCAAAGAAACCATAAGACATAAAACAAAAATCCCATACCAAGACTTCAAAACAAAAATCAGAAACTACATGTCAACCAAATGACAAGACATGTAGAATCTTTTTTCAAGAAATGAAATACATACCATAATACCTATCATCAAATAATGGCTACCAGGACACAGAAGACCGAGGAGGGAGGAGGTGGTATTAGTAAGAATACGCATCGGTCATACTCACTTAACTCATTCATATTTCCTGAAGAAAGAAGAACCTCCAATATGCATACCATGCCAGTCACCCTTCATCGTTGAACACATACTCATTGCCCGTAAAGATCTCCAAAAAACAGACAAAAATACTACCACATAGACCAGGGGCGGGTAACCTCCGGCCCACGGGCCACATCCGGACCGGAGAAGGCTTAGCGTCCGGCCCTCAACCCTGCTATGCTTTATTATTGCAATCCGGCCCGCGGACCTCCCAGTAAAACTCATATCATTTTGTGACATAGACGTAAAAGTAGGTTTTAATTAAGATTTACAGTGGGATAAAAATGTATAAATATCAGCGAGCGATGATGCATATATATTTCATTTTTCTTTTAACTATTAATTTCAAATCCTTAGCCTGAGATAAAAATAGAGAAAGAGAGAGGAAACGAGAGACGACGAAAGGGCATGGAACAGAACTTATGTGAGGTGTGTCAAAACGAATGCTGGATCAACTTGCTACTTCCCCATCATTATTTTTTATGATTCCAAAATGGCTCTTCGTCGGCGCCTTTTATAACATCACATACAGAAGTCTCTTGAGAAAAAAATATCAGATTTGTAAAGTGTTCAATGCAATTTTTGTACAATTTATTCATGTAAACAAAATATAGTAATTCTGAAATTTCGTTTTTCACTCCGGCCCGCGATCTCCTTCCAAAAGTCTCATCTGGCCCTCACTCTGAAAAGGTTGCCCGCCCCTAACATAGACAATTTCAAGGATCTGTTTAACAAAGTTCACGTAGACAATATATTCAATTTACTCAAAGCGACAGGACTTTACAAGAAAATTCGAAAAACACAAAAATCAATTTACCCATCTTCCAAATATTCCTACTTCTATACGTTTAAGAAAAAAACATACGACCCAATCTACGATAAATAACCTTCCATTGCATTAAATGACATTACAGGATCGATATGCCGTTAAAAACCAACCAACTAACCAAACAATCAATTATTTATTCTAAAATTTTAAAAATAATTTCACTTACAAATTAGACACAAGGCCATCAAAAGTGTGGACAGGTCGATGGTCGTCCTCTATTCAACCCTTAACTAGACGCCTTTTGATCCATTCGTCCGAGCATTTTTCCTTACTGTAAAAATAATTGTCAGCTAAATATTCTTCAAAATAATAAAAAGAATTTCACTTTTTGACATGTATTTATTTCAAATCGTACCGTTTTAGTCGACAAGACGACATCATTTTATTTGGGAACAATTCATTTTGAAATAGGTAATTGTTTATCTTAGCGACATCACATTAATCACCAATCATCATCTTCGCTGGTCGGACGATCTCATTTCTTCAAATGTGTGTGAAAGGTGATAACGTACGTACGAGCATGAAAGGCCTTAGCGGATTATCATATAGATATTATCATATAGATAAATAAAATGTGTTAACTTCGTGATGCCTCGAAACTAGAAAGTAATTTTGCAGTGGTTAAACTGAAGGAAATAAATATTTGAATTGAATTAAAGTAGAACCGTAAGTCAAGTATTATGGTTCACTTGTTCAAATAATGCATCTCTCGCTTTGCCTTTTTTTTTTCTTTTTTCTTAAGAACTTTATCAAGGACTGGTTGTCAAGGCAACAATTACAATATGTCTTGTCGCGTTATTTGACGTTAATATATAACTCGAACATCTGTGTCCGCAGACACAAGCCCAGATGACGTATGTGTGCTTTCCCGAGTGGTTATTACTGTAATTATGTTCAGCCTGCCTCACATAGTGTGTGTGTGTGTGTGTGTCTGTCTCTGTCTGTCTCTCTCTGTCTCTGTCTCTGTGTCTCTCTCTCTCTGTCTGTCTCTCTCTCTCTGTCTGTCTCTCTCTCTCTGTCTCTCTCTCTCTCTGTCTCTCTCTCTCTGTCTCTCTCTCTCTCTCTCTGTCTCTCTCTCTCTCTCTGTCTCTCTCTCTCTCTCTCTCTTTCTCTCTCTCTCTCTCTCTTTCTCTCTCTCTGTCTCTCTCTCTGTCTCTCTCTGTCTCTCTCTCTCTGTCTCTCTGTCTCTGTGTGTGTCTCTCTCTCTCTCTGTCTCTCTCTGCATCTCTCTCTCTGTCTCTCTCTGTCTCTCTCTGCATCTCTCTCTCTGTCTCTCTCTGTCTCTCTCTCTTTCTCTCTGTCTCTGTCTCTCTCTCTGTCTCTCCAAATCACCAGAAAATCTTATGCGAAATAGCCTTGATTCGGGTCATATGTTTCGGTATATTGTAACCTTCTTGATGTATATAAAAGCAAAAAGAAACAAAGAAACAAATGAATTATGCGTCATATGAACTGAATAAAACCGATTTCACATGAGATTTTTCCATCATTAATTATAGCATATGTCGCACGCCCATGTGTAAGTGCATATGACGTGTGTACATGTGTGCGTGCATACATGAGTATATGCGTTTCTCTGCATGTTTTTATAAATATTCTTTTAATTTTACTTCAGTCGAAGTTCTCGGAAATCAAGGGGCCCTTTTTTGGGGGGGTTAACACTTGATCTCCAGATGAGATACACAGATATCCAAGTGTTCAACTAAACTTCTCAAATTTTGAGTCTCCACAATTGACCCATTAACTATGTTAGAATATATCTTCATTGTGGTCTCTAGCTCTTACCGGATTCCAGGACAAGAATTCATCTAGTCTGGTGGAGTATCCAGCTAAGTGTTGTTACTTCAGGTAACATCACTAGGAGAAGGTGCACCATTCCTCTCATGAGCCAGTGTATAGCCGTGTCGAGAGGATATTATTTGACTTCGAATACTGTTATTTTGAATAGTTGGTCAGGGTGTACTTGTAGGGTGAAGTATCCTCATGTCGGATTGTCCTGACAAACCCTTATACAGAGAGACCGCAGACACTCAATGATTGTGTCTTGTAGGTAATCCAAGTGTGTTAAAAAGTCGAATGTTTAAACTTTAGTTGTATATTAACCCTTTGAGTTTCACAGAAATTCTACGCACCTGATCTTTTTTTAATTTTTCTTTTTTAACATATTTCACCCCAAACAAGGCAGGCTGTCACTGTAGAATAGCTGAGCAGCGAGATGTCTGTTCACATTAGTTTTAAACTTCTGCATGTTGATACTGTCGGAAACAGGAGGCAGTGAGGTAGTTCCAGAGGCTGATAGTTCAAGGAAAGAAGCTATTGAAGTAGAAGGCTCTCCGACATCTGGGGACCTCCACAGTGAATGGATGGGATTTAGCTGATTGTCAGGTTGGTCGAATATATTTACGTCAAGGGGGCACCAGAGCAGCCAGTTTATTGGAGCACAATCCATTAAAGTATTTGTAAAACAAGCACAAGGATGCCACATTGCATCGATGGGACAGGGGCTAGAGCTTGATGGATAGTGAGGGACCTATTAAGTTAGTGCCTCTTTTTTGGACCTTGTCTAAGAGGGAGAGACTAGTGGATGATGCACCAGCCCAGATGTGACAACAGTACTCCATGCATGGGCGGATGGTGGCTTTGTAGAGATACAGGATAATGTCAGGTGTGAGGAGTATACTAGCACGGTAGAGGTTAGGTTAGGCCGAGGAGTTTGAATGTTGAACTCTCAGGTAGGATGTTATTTGCCATGACAATCGGTGGTTGAAGAGGTATTTTGTAGTTATTGAAGGAAAGGAGCTTTGTCTTTGCAGTAGTAAAAATTACCAACCATTTATGGTCCCAATCCACTACAACCTGGAGGTCATTTTCTAAGTATTCAGCCATTGCCTCGATTATGTTCATGTCTGTTTTGCCTACATGACGAGAGTAAAGCGTGGTGTCGTCAGCAAATATACCTATCTACGACTCGATGTTATCAGGGAGATCGTTTATGAAAATCAGGAACAATAAAGGTCCAAGGATGGATACCTGGGGGACACCAGCATTTATGTCATGTTGCTTAGATCAACGGCCATTGAGGACAACCTGGATCTTTTTTTGGTTAGGAAGGATCTAATTATATTAAATATTTGCCCAGTAATAGCATATGAGCGAATTTTTGGAAGCCCTTTATGTCATACCTTGTCAAAAGCCTTGGATATATCAAGCGCTACTGCTCTAGCTTCACCTGCCTTGTCTAGTGTATGATATATGCGTTCAGAGATGACCGTTAGGATGTCTACAGTAGATCATGCTTGTCTAAATCTATACTCGCGGTCAGAAAGAAGTTTAGCATTAACTAAGTGCCGGACTATCGCTAGATTGATTAAGGATTCAAAGATTTTAGCGAAGATCGAGAGTAGACTGATTGGGCGGTAGTTCTGAGGTTCAGTTCTATCCCCAGAATTCTGGAAGACTGGTACCACAGAGGCAATTTTCCAGCAATCGAGGAAGCAAAATTCAGCTAGGCATTTATTGTAGAGTTTGGAAAGGACAAGGGCCAGTTCAGCAGAGCATTTCTTTATTGCTATTGCAGGTATAAGATCAGCCCCACAAGCTTTGGAGGTGTCAAGGTTTTTTATAGTGTCTCTGACCTAGGATGGGGTGATGACCAAGTTTTCAAGTGTGGCTTCGGTCCGCAATGGAAATTTCGGGAGGGGGTGGTTTGCTGAGTCCAAAGTGGAGTTATCGGCAAAACGCTGGGCAAGTAGTTCAGCTTTGTCAGTTACCGTGCAAACGACATTATTGTGCTTGTTCTTGAACTACGTGCATCTAATGACTAATAATGGAGAATAAACATACTGATTGAAGACCGCATGTGAATTTGTATTTCCTACATACTTTCAGTAGCAGGCAGAATGTTATTAAATTTCAATTCGAAGGTGAATTTATAACTTGCTAAATGGTGACACATTATCATCATCACCACACTAAGCACCTTACTATATTATGGTGACAGATTATCATTATCATTACAACACTAAGCACCTTACTATATTATGGTGACAGATTATTATCATCATCATCATCACCACACTAAGAACCTTACTATATCACCCAAACGGAAAATATAGTAGTAAAAGGGTCTATTATTTTTATTCATGCAAGAAAAATTTCTTAACAGATATGTCCATGAAAAAACAATTCCATATTTGTAATCAGCAGGTTACTCAGGATGTTTTAGTCAAGTTTGCATATATTCTAATCGTTTGGGGAAGATCCAAAATTGATCTCAGCCTCAAAATTCTAAAGTTCTTCGATTTACACGAAATTTAAACCGTTGGTATGAGAGGCCAATTTAGAAAAATTCTCAATCTCCAGCCCATCCGTGAAAGAAGACATAACATGCACTCAATTCCCTTCCCCACCATTTGAACCTCAATTATAACGTTCTTTTTTTTTTAGTCTTATTTTCTTTTTATGATGTAAGACTTGAATTTTTCTAACTTGCATTCTAGGTTATATAAAACGACTAACAGGTGTTGCATACCCTTTAATTTCTCGTACCTTTTCTTCTTCGTCGTGGAGGGATGTCGTCTCGATGTCGTCTAGTGGTTGCGTTCTTTCTTCGTTTCTGTACTGCCGTGAACATCGCCGTCCGCTGTGTCTGCAACAAAAACCTTCCTAACACGATTCAGGAGGCAACAATCTTTTAAATTTTGATTCTGTTTTATTCAGGTGTCAGTTTTCTGTCGCTCTTGGAGATGTTTTACTAAACGTTGAGGGATAGATCAAATTACTACTTTATCGTAGTTAATTCTTAGCTTAAGTCCTTAGCCATTCGAGGAGGGGGGAAGAAGGGATCTCATGCCTGTATTCTCTTATGGAAATAAATTCCCCTATTCATTTCGGACTACATAGAGAAATACGTCTGTTCAGCTTGCTTCCAAAAACCAGACTGGTGAAACTCCTTTCCCACACAAAAGCCCGTGAAGTCACAGAACCCTTATGCGCAGGTGTATTTTGACACTTGACCTGAAGTCTCGTCAACGTGGTGGCCCTGTCAACGCCTGTGAGCTCAGCCCTATTTTGCACTCGGTTGTACGGGTTCACCGGCACTAAATCGCGCAAGCCAAACCAAATGATCCCCCACACATACGTCCACTTCAATATGCGTCCGGCCTCACAGGGCCATCATCCAACACGGGGATCACCGAATCTTTTTATCTCTGCCTTGAATATAAATGTACTCTTCAATCTTCTTCTTAGTTGCCAAGTGTGTCAGGGAGGAGGAATTACTATCAGTAATTACTAATAGTAATAAAATCATTATTTTATTTTCTAATGAGACGTTCTCTATTTTCATTCTTTCTAAACCAATTAATACGTTCTTTTCTTTCCTTTTTTTAAATTTCCAGTTTGAAACGTGTTGTTTGTTTATTTCCTTTCTTTAACGTTTCAGTGAGTGAAGTTTAATCAAGGGAGGTGCGAGAGCGCTCTATCCCTTAATAGACTTCACGAATGGCCTATGCTGGAAATCTCATTTCTTTGATCAATCATAACTCAAAAACCATTAAACCAAATTAGTTAAAAATTTGCACAAAATTTTTATTTGATAGGTTCTATAAGTGTGTAGAATTTCAGCATCATTAGTCAAGGCAACCCAGAAATCCAGAAAGTCAATAATGTTATCTGTGTACGTACGTATGTGTCACTCTGTATCAGATAGAGGGTCTAGTTGATGGCATTTTAATTTCAGTTTACCATATACCTTAGTTTTCCAGAAAATTCCAAAAAACCTTATGAGAAGGCATTGTATTGAGGCATAGCCTTTACAAAAGTAGTGACATTCCATGATAAATGCCAGTATACTGAAATCATATGCCCTTAATAGGGTTAAGATGACAATTCATATACACTAAATGTACAAAAGCAAGGAAATTCCCAAATTTTTACGCTTTTATTGTCATTAAGGGTATGACTACATATCAACCAAACCATTTCATTATCACATCACTACAGTATAAATCTCTATGCATGAGTGGATGAAGTGTGTGAGGTGCGCTGAAGAAAAATTCCTACCAGTAAAATACATAGCCCTGTTGTACTCGCATACCCTTAATGAAAATAAGTGTAAAAATTTGGGAATTTCCTTGCTTTTGTACATTTAGTGTATATGAATTTTCATCTTAACCCTATTAAGGACATATGATTTCAGTATACTAGCATTTTTCATGGAATTTATTTGAATATTGGTGCGAAGTATATTTTATTTCGTCATTTTGACGGAAGGTGTATAGAATTTCGGACTTCATATAAAACAAAACAACTTTTATTACGGTGCCCGCGCGACCGAGGGAGAGGGGTATCTCTGTACTTGATAATTATGGATTAACATTTTGGCATCGCCATTAAATTACATTTAACGGCCATTTTATTTGATTGCTAACAGAAAACTAAAATAAATTAGTGCTTATCGACAAAAAATAAACTTGTACCATTCGTTATCGAAAATTGTTGCGACAGATAATTTTTACATGTTTTATTTATATACAATTAATGTTAGGTTTAAAACATATATTCAGAAGTTTAAACTTTGTTCAAATAAAAAAAAAATCCAGCATTGTGTCCACTCAACTCGATAATGTGTCCATTATCGATTTTGACATTGTCATAAATTACTTTTATATACATAAACTATTTTAGTATAGCTGGGGTGTTCTTCAACCCCCATCGTGCGTCCTTCTCAATCCTCAGAATGCGTCAACTTCAACGACAGAATCAGCTGGTCGAAGTTCTGTAGTCGCAGTGGTGAGGTTCCCAGATTTTCTCCTCTCTGTCGCTGTCTTTTTCTTATCAAGAACAACGTTCCTAAATAAATAATAATAATCATCAATAAACATTTGGTTTTACATACATATGTGATACAATGAAGGGCGCGAGGATAGGAAGTGACTCATCGACAGAGACAAAAAAAAAATGCGCAAGTGGTCAGTTTGCATTGTTCAGGACAGATTACTAAGAAAAGAATACCGGACACGACATTTAGGAGTGACAGTTTTACGACAGTTTGACGACGGTAAGGTTTATGACAAAAAGTTAACGAGTTTGGGTTTCGAAGAGAAGACGAACAGTTAGGATCGAACCTCCTGAGAGAGCGGATCGGACCGGGAAAACGATGAGATGAGCTGACGACTTGAGCAACGACAATGGGGGTCTCAACAGTCCACGACGGTGTCACACACACTTATATGTTGTGTATAGGTTAGTTAGAACAATATGTGTTTGTGTTCTTTCTCGAGAGTTGTTTCTTTTTAACTTGTGGACCAGTGCTGTGCCCTCGACGATTCGTTAGTGTATAGATGACTCGGCTGGACGATGAAGACAAAGAAGAAGACCACGGAAACACAACGTTGGGGTCGACGGTCGTCGAGTGGGGCAACATGGTTCTACACATATATATGCATAAAACACACACACATATGAAAAGGGGGGGGCAGCAGCTATTCAAAACCACCTCTCACTCTGCCGGTTCCATCGAAAGAGAACAACCTTCTCTGCTCATTCGCCACGTAATACTAGTGGCATCTTGTATGTAACGTCACTGCCGGGACACATAGCTTTACTAGAATTCTAATTTTAAACTTTCCGCAGAAATTTACAATACTAATCCTAGCTTTTTAAACAACCATCTCTTATCTTTCTACACTATCGCATTGTTTCAACAATGGTAAAATATGTTATACTCACGCACAAAATGTAGAACTATGATTTAAAAAAAAAAAAAAAAAAAGGTATAATTTGAGTGACTCGAACTTAATGACAGCTAGTATAATATAAATATATATATATATATATATTTATAAAAGCGAAATTATTAGATAAAAACAAGATGAAGAAGAAAAAAATGTTTTGATTTTAATAAAAATATCTGCATCTAATACATGTTTTTTTTAAGGCATTTTGCCTCTTTCTTTAAGTTTAAAATTTTAAAGATGCTTAAAAAAAATGAACTTTCCCAAATTTATAAATATATATATATATATATCCATCCACTGACACGTGTTTCGTCGTCTTATGACTCATTAGTGTGGCTGAACCTAGCAAGATTTAAAACCGGGACACCAGAGATTGAGGCCCAACGCTCAACCACTAAGCCAAATCCCACTAGTAGATCGATTGTACTATGTATATGTAAAAGCATTTTGACTTAACTGTTAGTTGGGAATAATTTCACCCTCCCCCCCCCCCCACCCCAGCCCCCCCCCCCGAATTTTTTTCTGTGGGGCGGGGAAAAATCAATTTTTCCTTTTTAAACAAAAAATATTGCTGACTTTTTTTTTTTTTTTAACTAAAAATGTCTCACCACCAAAGAACGCGACAGCCTAGCAAAAATAGACGACCGTTAGGGAGTTTATTTTCGCTAGTCCACTTATAATATAACGAGCAAGTTCTCTGTCTGTCATTCCGTCTGTCTGTCGGCAATAATTTTTGTAAACATAAGGGATGGGGCGGGAGTGCGGATAATTACTATTTAATTAATTTCCAAGTCAGAAACATTAGAAATACATTAGGGCACATCTTACCAACTAAATAAACAATTAAAAAAATTTTTTTTTCTTTTTTAAACAAAAAATATTGGGAGCTAATTTTTTTATTTATTTATTTATTATTTTTTTTTAACTAAAAATGTTTTTGGTCCGAAACAAAGAAAATCAATGTCTCACCACCCAAGAACGTGACAGCCTAGCAAAAATAGACGACCGTTAGGGAGTCTATTTTTGCTAGTCTTTTATATAAATAGCAGTTGTTTGTCTGTGTGGCCAGCTAAAAGTAAAAAAAAATTATACAAGACACACACAAAGCTTCTTCTTCTTCTGATTCTTTCTTTCTTTTGTGTGAATCAGATGATTCTGGTGTTGGCATTAGTTTCTCCGATGTTTTTCTAGTTAAAAATCTTTCTGGAAAGAAATCGGGTACTTACAGGAAGGACCACAAGAAAGTTGCCAACATCCCTAAGTGAAAGTGGTAATGTGGAACCGACTGGGTTCGAACTTGGAACACCCAGGTCTTCAGTCTGTGTCGATATCCACTTAACCACCGTAACCTCCCACACACAAAGCTGATATATTCTTTTTCGGTATTGCCCTGGACAGAATATAGGTACGTTATCTTTTTGTAATGTTCATTCTTTTGGGGGTTAACAGGAACAGAAGTAATCAGGGGAATCAAGATTTAAGGATTTTTTTTTATCGACTATTGTTCTGAAACTCTAAAGTACACTTTGTTGGCCTTCTGATTAAGATCAAAGTTCAGCATCTGTTCTGTCCTCTGTCAGTGGAGTAGGATAGGTGAACGAGAGATAAAAATATAGAGAACGGGATATAGAGGGGAGACATATTTTTACTAAAGAGTCACCACTTATCAAAGTCCAAAGGCCACTCGAGGATAAAGGTCAATGAGTTTGTCAGATGGATGATGAGACAACACCGTGATGATTGGTAATGATGGTGGAAATTTGGCAGAAGTTGATTATTTAGGAGGACGGCTTAACAATTTGTTTACATTGAACTTGAAAACGACAATGTTGTAGTCAGATTGGAAGCATCTCCGCGGTATTGTGTTCCACAGGCGGGTTGTTCAAGGAAATAAACTTCGCTCATTGAAGTTCTGTTAAGTTTCAGGCATAGAGATGGAGAAAGGGAAATTATTTACAATGGTTGTAGCTAGACGAGTTTTTATTGTGAACATTTTACAGGGGGAACAATAGTGTTAGAGCAAGCAATCTGAGGCAAAAAATCCCGGAAGACGAGTAGTACAGGCGGATGTATTTATTATGTGTGCACGTGGCCAATGCTGAATATAACACCTTTTTTTTCTCCGTAAAACTTTAAATACAGGAAATAAATCAGTCTTCCAAACATGTTCTAAGAAACAAAACAAAGAAAATTGAAAAAAAAAGCGAAAACTTAAATAGGTTTAGAGAACTCTGCGTTGCTTACCTCTATTTTACCAAGCTACTTGTCTCAGAATGACCAACGTCTAACGCAAGCTCATCGGACGTCCGAATCCCATGCTGGCTGATTTGAAAAAGACCGCTTCTGAGCAAGCAGGCGGTGTTGAGGCAAAACAGTTCCCCGTGCGCATGTCTTCTGGAAGAGGACGGTGCTGAAGACAAAATGTCCCCTTCCTGAATTTTGACCGGCTAACATAGAAAACTCTTGCATTCACAAATAGATTAAAGCTCAGTTGAGCACTGCCATGAAAATAACAATTGAGCAGAGAAAGACTAGCAACGTCTCTTCTATGAAAAAGAAAAGAGGGCATCGTCTACTAGATTTCGAAGTCGGTTTTTACTCTATCAAGACAGTAAAGGGTACTCTAAGCAGCACCTCCCCAGATGTGGCAACAATACCTCCCCATCTTAGGGCGTGTTTGGCTCTTATACAGGCAAAATAGTTGCACATACTAACTCTTCTATTTTCGGGCAATGCCGGGTTGTCATTCTAGTAGATACATAAATAAAACATTTTTGTATTTCTCAGCAATGACTTTTTTTTTTAAGTTATCATCTTCTCCAAAATATACAACTTTTATTTGTTCTTTCTAGTTTATTTGAGCCTCTTCCCCTCGTCACTCTCAAAATAATCATGCCGTTTTCCTTTTAAGTAATTTTGGACTTAAGATGAAACCCTCATGTCTCATCATCTATACTCTCCAAGTGGAACTCTGTTTCTATGTCCCCACTTATGTGCCTTTTTAATGAAAAGAAATAATTGTTAGTAATAAAAAAACAGCAAAATAAAACGGTAAGTGTTGGTGGACAGAAAATCAAGGGAGGCGCGAGAGCGCTCTATCCCTTAATAGACTGCAAGAATGGCCTATGCTGGAAATCTCATTTCTTTGATCAATCATAACTCAAAAACCAATAAACCAAATTAGTTAAAACTTAGCACACCATTTTTATTTGATAGGTTCTATAAGTGTGTAGATTTTCAGCATCATTAGTCGAGGCAACCCAGAGATCCAGAAAGTTCAATCATGAAATCATGTTACCTGTGTGTACGTACGTATGTATGTGCCACCCTGTATCTCATCAACTATTTCATGGATTCAGCTGATTTTTGGCAGAGATAGAGGTTCTAGGGTCTAGTTGATGGCATTTAAATTTCAGTTTACCATATACCTTAGTTTTCCAGAAAATTCCAAAAAAAAAAACTCATGGCCTTAAACTACATCCGGTGATGAGGCCTCAATTTGGAAGTTTTTCACAAGTGTGGGGGTCGTCATCCTTTGTTGATTCCCAGATCCACTCTGACCCAGACTTGGTCCCCTCTATAGTTCAACTAGAATCTATCATTTAGATAAAGGAGTTCCAAACCTCATTTTGCTTGTGGGTCACGTGAGGGCAATTTTATCATCCACATATATGCATATATTTTTGTAGTCAAATATTTGTTTCTGGGTTAGTAAAAACTAACGATCAATTTCATTATATTCTTAACGTTCAAATAAAAATG
The DNA here is from genome assembly GCA_963556195.1 of Sepiola atlantica. Taxonomy (NCBI): domain Eukaryota; kingdom Metazoa; phylum Mollusca; class Cephalopoda; order Sepiida; family Sepiolidae; genus Sepiola; species Sepiola atlantica. The sequence goes on along the minus strand of OY744530.1, from coordinate 112,631,109 downwards.
TAGAAAATTGCAATAAATACACGTAAACAAAACAAAATAAATAGAAACTAGATAAAAAAAAAAATTCGTGGGTCCCCTTAAAACTACTGTGGACTCCCGAGGTCCATGTGGATCTCCGTTGGGAATTCCTGATTTAGACTACTTGCAAAGTGTGGCTGCCGCCAGATTCGTTTGATAGGCTACGAGTCAAAGTATCGAAATATCGAAACTCAATAGTCTCTCGTTTAAATTCCTTACCCTAAAATAGATCCTAAATATAGAGCCAAAAAGGTAGGGAAAAGATCGTTCCAGATAAAATAAAAACGTACTGATAACATAACTATATATAAATAGGTTAAAATAAACTACTTATTCCGTGTTTTACATAACTTTAAAATTAAAATAATTAGAAGCCCCCACACTCGAGTCGTGATTCGGCCAGTTCCCTTAGGCGTAGCAATAACAAGGGAAGAGATGCCAAGCCTTTTGAGATTCGCCTTTGAAAGGAACAGGTCGCTTCGTCCATCGTTCGTTTTCATCTCGGTCAGTCAGTTCTATGTCATAAAGGTTTTCTTTAGCCCTTAAAAGTGCCAATGAGTTTTCACTGTGATCTCTAACCCCTTGTTTCGCGTGAGAGAACTGACAAAACTGCGTGAGATATGTTGATATGAAAGTTTATTTTCAATTCACATATGCAGCTGTGAAAACTGCAATGGACGAAAAAAATTGACGTAAATAGCAGAACAAATGTACATCAAAATAAAAGGCTACAATATTTTACAATTAAACAATACATAAAATGCGACAAAGAAACATAGATATGATAGCGACACCAGACATATGTGCATTGAAGATAAACTTTCATATCTCACGCAGTTTTGTCAGTTCTGTCACGCGAAACAAGGGTACGTTTACAAAACAAATTAATCTACAAAAAAATCGTATAAAAAGCATCCGGTGGGTTTTGGCATAAAACGACATAACAAGAGTTAACAGAACGTAAAACTCAACGAATCTACCTTTTGCAAAATGCCTCAGGGTTGGCTTTCGTAAAACGAGTAGGTGATGCCTGATCAAGAAACTCGTTGAGAAATAGACCATTTGGCTTTCTACCACTCGAAACTAAGCTTAGCAAATATTATTTACATTCTGCGAATTAGCATAGCAAGAGAACATCCATGCTAATGTAACTAACGCTTGTTTCAACTTAAATAACGAATGGGAAATTGCACGTAATTCTCAAATATCTGAACGGCTCAATTTACTCATCCAAGAAAACCAAAAATGGGAAACCTTGTTCGGTTTAGTCGAAGACGCAAACCAACAACATAACTTAGAACGTTTCGGGTGTACATAATGCAACGCTTATCTGACTCATTCTGCTCTAAAGTTGAAATGTTCGGCTTATTTACAAACGGTGTCTTATGAGGAAGAATTTAGTGGAACAAATGAAGAGTTCGAATGCAAAACGCGATACACGCCATTTTCAAAATTACGAAGCTATCGCTACAAAAAGTGTTGCATTTTAATACTCGACTACATTCCCAAATCATGTTTAACATAATATGATACCAAGATAATTTCTATTTGTTTTCAATTTAAATAAGCTTTTAATCGAAGTCTAGATTTAATATATTCGTCTTTTTATTGTTTAATGTCGTAATTTAAACGAATTGGATTTATCGCGTTTTGCATTCGAACTCTTCAAATGCATCGTTGGTTACTGAGTCAATCGCAAGTTTTTTTATTCGCAAAAAAAAGAACACATTAGAAATTATGGTTTTTAAACAAAAATAATTCGTTTGAACTAATGCCGAATACCGTTTTATATCTATCTTTTGGTGGATTATCAAAAAAAGGTGCTTAGTTTAAGAAAAACATGTTTATTTAATGTTTTTTATGTTTAAAAGTTTTTAAAAAATCCTTTAGACTTACGTGAGATTTGAACTCGGGTATTGACATCATAAAAATTACTATCTTAGTTTAATGTTTTTTTATGTTTAAAATTTTATGTTTAAAAGTTAAAAATATCCTTTAGACTTACGTGAGATTCGAACTCGAGTATTGACATCATAAAAACTACTGCCTTAGTAATGTGGATTCTGCCTATTCCTTTTTTGTCAACCAATCACATGTTTCTATTTGCGTACGAACAAACTCCCCAAACACCGTAACGTTTTGATAGTCTATAGATTTAGCGTGACATCATCGTTTTTTCAGATAAAAGATACATTTTGTAAATTAATGCCAGTAGTGCTCGCGGTGCGTTTTTTCGTATACGTAGTGCTAACATTTAACACCAAAAGAAAAAAGGTTGCATAAATCTCTGCTTTTGTTGGATCCCTAGGCTTCAACCTAGTCAGACTTATGGATAATAAGTGTCAGATACGTTGGATTGTGTGCCATATCATAATTAAACTTGTAAAGAAAAACACGTATTCTTTTCAAAGCAGCAGCGGTAATGAATGTCGTTTTTTCGCATCGACTCTATTGGATAAAATCTCCAAGCATCAGTTTCTTTAAGCCAATCACAAACGCAAGAATATTAACTCCTAATTCCAGCGCGTACTATAAAAACCCAAACACAGATGTCTTTTTCTTTTCCTGTTTTTCCTTCCACAGACAACCCACGTACGCACGTCACAATCCAGCGTGGAACCTTTGGATCGAAAGATCTTCGACAAATAGCGCCCCTGTGACGAGAAACATTCACAAACTACTAAACACAGCGTCAGCATATACAAACTGCTAACCGAACTCTCTCGCACACAAATTCGTACATAACTCTCTCGTTGACAAAACCGTCACGCTAATATACACATATCCTCATGCCTATCCCATTTACACACAAACCTACACGACGCCAGCCGAAATGAACAAGTCTACTCAATTTCTGTTTACACGCCAAACGACCCTTTCACTCGGAACGTTCCTTGGACTCTTTGAACTCTCATTCATTTCTAACACTTTTTTAAAAAATTATATTAAGTTTTCGGTAAAAATAATTACTTTTGTATGTCATTCTTTTATTTGAGAATGTCCTATCTTCAACAATGCGCACTCTGTTTATTGGTTGATCTGTAGGAACGCGGACCTTAGCTTGTTAAGATATTGTGTCTTAGAGAAAATGCTAAGATCCACGCTTACATTTAGATTGTTGAAGAAATATTTAAGAGTAAAAACAGATAAAACATGGAAAAACATGTATGAAAGTTGAATGAAAGATAAAGCATGCATAAGTTGAAGGAAGAATAAAACGTAGTTCAAAAGTAACACAAAATATTTATATATTTACAAATTACAGAGCATTAAGTGTTCATTTTCAAGAGTCCAGTTAGAGAAACGATAAATGTTCATGCCTGTGATTTATGAATGTGTATGTATGTGCGTAGTGTAACCTAGTGAGAGGCTTGGCGTTAGTACGTCGAAGTGTATGTATGTATGTGTGTGTGTGTGTGTGTTTGAATATAACAAAATAGGTTGTAGGAACGCGAACATTAGCTTAGTAAGATAGTGTGTCTTAGAGAAAATGCTAAGATCTATGCTTACATTTAGATTGTTGAAGAAATGTTTAAAAGAGTAAAAATAGATAAAACATTGGAAAAACATGAAAGATAAAGCATGCATGAGTTGAAGGAAGAATAAAACGTAGTTCAAAAGTAACACGAAAGTTAGTTGAGACTAAAACCCTGTTACCAGCTCGCTGGAAAGAGAAAAGAAGCCGATTTTGTTGCGCGGTCTGCTTTTATATAGTAATAGTAATGGGGTTGAGAGCACCCCACGTGATCAACATTTTTGGCTTTTTTGCGCCTTTTTGTTAGGCTGTCTCTGTGAGATGATTTTTATGGCCCCAGTTTTAGCTTTTGTTGTTGAAGTGAATTCGGGTTGATTTCTGGTTTTTGTGTCCACGCCGTTTGTTGCTAAAATATCGGATGTCAATCTGATAGATCAACAAAGCCAACGAATGAATGTCATTTTCAAGTAAAGTCAGAGTCCAATCGACTATGTTTTTACGACGATAAATGAGTCAATTACAAAACAGGTAAAAATTTATAAAAATTCAACCAATCAGATTCGTTCATTGAAGGAACGAATCTGATTGGTTGAATTTTTTGTAAATTCTTTACTCAAATTAGTCAGCTTTCAAAACTTGTCGAAAGAATATCTATTTGTTCGTTTTACAATGAGGTCAATTTGATTTAAATTGTATAAATTGATTTTTTTTACTTGGAAAAAATATCGATGCGACATTGTTTACCTTTTCTCTTTAATCGATGAACTTCAAAGATATTTACTAAATTATGCATGTTAAAAAAGATATTTACGAAACTATGCATGTTAAAAAAGATATTTACTAAATTATGCATATTAAAAAAGATATTTACGAAACTATGCATGTTAAAAAAGATATTTACTAAATTATGCATATTAAAAAAGATATTTACTAAATTATGCATATTAAAAAAGATATTTACTAAATTATGCATATTAAAAAAGATATTTACTAAATTATGCATATTAAAAAAGATATTTACTAAATTATGCATATTAAAAAAGATATTTACTAAATTATGCATATTAAAAAAGATATTTACTAAATTATGCATATTAAAAAAGATATTTACTAAATTATGCATATTAAAAAAGATATTTACTAAATTATGCATATTAAAAAAGATATTTACGAAATTATGCATGTTAAAAAAGATATTTACTAAATTATGCATGTTAAAAAAGATATTTACTAAATTATGCATGTTAAAAAAAGATATTTACTAAATTATACATATCAAAAAAGATATTTACTAAATTATGCATGTTAAAAATGCAACGATACATCACGCCTTACAAAAAAACATATTTGACTTTTAACTTTTCACTTGATAAAACATTCAAATGTATGTGCTAGAGTGATTGATCGAAAACGATTATGGTGTGCTCCCCATAAATTATGAAATAATTCCTACGACATATGTTGCATACCTTAATTTTCTCCCTCACTAGACGACACACAACAGTAGAGGGTGGTGTGTCGTCTAGTGGATGAATTCTTTGTTTTTTCCTTCCTGCCGTGAACCACGCCGTCCGTATCTGCAACAAAAATCTCATGACGCACTCCAAAGACAAACTCTTCTTTTAAATTTAATTCATTTTATTACAAGCGTTGTTATTTCCATTGGGAGTCATTCACTACGTCGAGAGGGAGAGGGAGAGAGCAAATCACTACTTTATCGTAGTTAGTTAACAATGTTTTCTTAACCATTCATAGAAAGGAAGGCAAAGGATTGTATTCCCTTAACGGAAATATTTTCCTTATTTTTTACATCGTGAATCACACGTCCTGCTCGGTTCGCCTTCCGAATCTGACTGACGAAAACTCGCTTCTCACGAGAACGAGTGACGTCACAGAGCCTCTCGCAGGTGCAGACTGACCCTTGGTCTGGGGTCTCGTCACACGGTAACCTTGTCACGTCTGTTAGCTCTGACTGTGAGAGCAAGCCCTATTCTGCACTCGACTGCACCCGCGTTAACTCGCGCAAGTCAAACCAACGATTTCCAACAGATACGTCCATTCCCATAGGGCCATTATCCAACAAAAATCGTTACCAAGCGTCCCACAAAGGCAGACACCTTGATTATATTTCGCTTATACGCCGTTTGGGTTTCTTGGACACTGTTTTTTGTTTGTTTCGGTTTTATTCTTTTTTAACTTTGTGTATTAATCATGCATCACAAGAGTTGTGGTATCCAACGTTATGACTTTAACACTGTCTTAGCATAGATGGGTGATATAGTTGCTTTCTTTGGACTTGTGCCAACTTTTTCGGGAAGCTGGATTTTAAATTCATTAAAAACCAACATTGTGTAGTGCTTCTCTTGAGGGGAATCTAAATTTTCGCCACATTAAAAACCAACATTGTGTAATGATTCTCTTGGGGGAATCTAAATTTTCACCACATTAAAAACCAACATTGTGTAGTGCCTCTCTTGGGGGAATCTAAATTTTCGCCACATTAAAAACCAACATTGTGTAGTGCCTCTCTTGGGGGAATCTAAATTTTCGCCACATTAAAAACCAACATTGTGTAGTGCCTCTCTTGGGGGAATCTAAATTTTCGCCACATTAAAAACCAACATTGTGTAGTGCCTCTCTTGGGGGAATCTAAATTTTCACCACATTAAAAACCAACATTGTGTAGTGCCTCTCTTGGGGGAATCTAAATTTTCGCCACATTAAAAACCAACATTGTGTAGTGCCTCTCTTGGGGGAATCTAAATTTTCGCCACATTAAAAACCAACATTGTGTAGTGCCTCTCTTGGGGGAATCTAAATTTTCGCCACATTAAAAACCAACATTGTGTAATGATTCTCTTGGGGGAATCTAAATTTTCACCACATTAAAAACCAACATTGTGTAGTGCCTCTCTTGATGGAATCTAAATTTTCGCCACATTAAAAACCAACATTGTGTAGTGCCTCTCTTGAGGGGAACTTAAATTTTCGCCACATTAAAAACCAACATTGTGTAATGATTCTCTTGGGGGAATCTAAATTTTCACCACATTAAAAACCAACATTGTGTAGTGCCTCTCTTGCGGGAATCTAAATTTTCGCCACATTAAAAACCAACATTGTGTAGTGCCTCTCTTGGGGGAATCTAAATTTTCGCCACATTAAAAACCAACATTGTGTAGTGCCTCTCTTGGGGGAATCTAAATTTTCGCCACATTAAAAACCAACATTGTGTAGTGCCTCTCTTGAGGGGAATCTAAATTTTCGCCACATTAAAAACCAACATTGTGTAATGATTCTCTTGGGGGAATCTAAATTTTCACCACATTAAAAACCAACATTGTGTAATGCCTCTCTTGGGGGAATCTAAATTTTCGCCACATTAAAAACCAACATTGTGTAGTGCCTCTCTTGGGGGAATCTAAATTTTTGCCACATTAAAAACCAACATTGTGTAGTGCCTCTCTTGGGGGAATCTAAATTTTCGCCACATTAAAAACCAACATTGTGTAGTGCCTCTCTTGGGGGAATCTAAATTTTCACCACATTAAAAACCAACATTGTGTAGTGCCTCTCTTGGGGGAATCTAAATTTTCGCCACATTAAAAACCAACATTGTGTAATGATTCTCTTGGGGGAATCTAAATTTTCACCACATTAAAAACCAACATTGTGTAATGCCTCTCTTGGGGGAATCTAAATTTTCACCACATTAAAAACCAACATTGTGTAGTGCCTCTCTTGGGGGAATCTAAATTTTCACCACATTAAAAACCAACATTGTGTAGTGCCTCTCTTGGGGGAATCTAAATTTTCGCCACATTAAAAACCAACATTGTGTAATGATTCTCTTGGGGGAATCTAAATTTTCACCACATTAAAAACCAACATTGTGTAATGCCTCTCTTGGGGGAATCTAAATTTTCACCACATTAAAAACCAACATTGTGTAGTGCCTCTCTTGGGGGAATCTAAATTTTCGCCACATTAAAAACCAACATTGTGTAGTGCCTCTCTTGGGGGAATCTAAATTTTCGCCACATTAAAAACCAACATTGTGTAGTGCCTCTCTTGAGGGGAATCTAAATTTTCGCCACATTAAAAACCAACATTGTGTAATGATTCTCTTGGGGGAATCTAAATTTTCACCACATTAAAAACCAACATTGTGTAATGCCTCTCTTGGGGGAATCTAAATTTTCGCCACATTAAAAACCAACATTGTGTAGTGCCTCTCTTGGGGGAATCTAAATTTTTGCCACATTAAAAACCAACATTGTGTAGTGCCTCTCTTGGGGGAATCTAAATTTTCGCCACATTAAAAACCAACATTGTGTAGTGCCTCTCTTGGGGGAATCTAAATTTTCACCACATTAAAAACCAACATTGTGTAGTGCCTCTCTTGAGGGGAATCTAAATTTTCGCCACATTAAAAACCAACATTGTGTAATGATTCTCTTGGGGGAATCTAAATTTTCACCACATTAAAAACCAACATTGTGTAGTGCCTTTTTTGGTTGAATCTAAATTTTCACCACATTAAAAACCAACATTGTGTAGTGCCTTTTTTGGTTGAATCTAAATTTTCACCACATTAAAAACCAACATTGTGTAGTGCCTCTTTTGGGGAATCTAAATTTTCGCTACATTAAAAACCAACATTGTGTAGTGCCTCTCTTGGGGAATCTAAATTTTCGCTACATTAAAAACCAACATTGTGTAGTGCCTCTCTTGGGGAAATCTAAATTTTCACCACATTAAAAACCAACATTGTGTAGTGCCTCTCTTGGGGAAATCTAAATTTTCACCACATTAAAAACCAACATTGTGTAGTGCCTTTCTTGGGGAAATCTAAATTTTCACCACATTAAAAACCAACATTGTGTAGTGCCTCTCTTGGGGGAATCTAAATTTTCACCACATTAAAAACCAACATTGTGTAGTGCCTTTTTTGGTTGAATCTAAATTTTGGCCACATTAAAAACCAACATTCTGTAGTGCCTTTCTTGGGAATCTAAATCTTCGTCACATTAAAAACCAACATTGTGTAGTGTCTCTCTTGGGGGAATCTAAATTTTGGTCAAAAAACCAACATTGTGTAGTGCTTCTTTTGGGGAATGTGAATTTTCGCCACATTAAAAACCAACATTGTGTAGTGCTTCTTTTGGGGAATGTGAATTTTCGCCACATTAAAAACCAACATTGTGTAGTGCTTCTTTTGGGGAATGTGAATTTTCGCCACATTAAAAACCGACTTATCTCTCGGTTTTCTTTCGAACTTCGGAACCAACGATATCGAAACACTTTCTATTTTCGAAATGGCACTTTTTTGGCATCGGACGCCATTTTTTCAATTTCTTCTGCCTTTGTTTTTAGCGTAAACATTTCCTGACACTGACATGTTTGCAGTACGCAATTCCTGAACAAATACAACGGCGTATTTCTCCATGTTTTTTTTTAAATTTAAATTTGTTGTTCATCCCTTGTGTTTGTTTACCGGCATCCCACTCCCCTTCCTTTCACTTAATTAGATTTTCACATTGACAGTAGCGAATAACTCTACAAACATCGGACTTTTATAATTACGAATTGTAATAAACTGTCTAATGGTTCCCATGAAAACTATCAGTCTCGGAACAAGCAGCCAAATCACACCCTCACTCTATAGAGATCCCTAAATGTGAGAACATGTTCTACTATAATAGCTTTTCTAGGGCCACTTGCCTTTAGAATTCCACCCCTGCTCCCAGTTTCCCCGACCGTACCAACATGCAGAAATTCAAATCTAATGTTAACATTATCTACCTTAAGTGGGGGGGGGGGAGTAATTGATTTAGCATTAGAGGGATTGTTGATAGTCTTTTTCTTAACGTAAAAAAAAAATTGTCAGCTAAATATTCTTTAAATAAATAAATCTTCGATCGGGCGATCCCTTCTTTTTAAAAAAAAATGGGTGGCAGGTGATAACTTACGTACGAACATGAAATTGCCTTAGCGTATTATTATAGAGATTGGGGCATTCATATTATATCGTTGTTTGATACACATCACTGTATTATATAAAATGTTATTGTTTTTAAACCTTTCATCTTGGTCTCTTCAACCGGACATCCCGTGTTAGTATATACTAATGCTATTTTATTGTGAGTGTATAACAGATACACTAATCCTATTGTTAGTGTATAACAGCTTCACTAATGCTATTTTATTGTGAGTGTATGACAGCTACACTAATGCTATTTTATTGTTAGTGTATGACAGCTACACTAATGCTATTTTATTGTTAGTGTATGACAGCTACACTAATGCTATTTTATTGTTAGTGTATGACAGCTACACTAATGCTATTTTATTGTTAGTGTATGACAGCTACACTAATGCTATTTTATTGTTAGTGTATGACAGCTACACTAATGCTATTTTATTGTTAGTGTATGACAGCTACACTAATGCTATTTTATTGTTAGTGTATGACAGCTACACTAATGCTATTTTATTGTTAGTGTATGACAGCTACACTAATGCTAATTTATTGTGAGTGTATAACAGATACACTAATGCTAGTGTTAGTGTATAACAGATATACTAATGCTATTTTATTGTGAGTGTATGACAGCTACACTAATTCTATTGTTTGTGTATAACAGATGCGCTAATGCTATTGTTTGTGTATAAAAGATACGCTAATGCTATTGTTTGTGTATAACAGATACGCTAGTGCTATTGTTTGTGTATAACAGATACGCTAGTGCTATTGTTAGTGTATAACAGATACACCAATGCTATTGTTAGTGTATAACAGATACACTAATGCTATTGTTAGTGTATAACAGATACACTAATGCTATTGTTAGTGTATAACAGATACACTAATGCTATTGTTAGTGTATAACAGATACACTAATGCTATTGTTAGTGTATAACAGATACACTAATGCTATTGTTAGTGTATAACAGATACACTAATGCTATTGTTAGTGTATAACAGATACACTAGTGTTATCTTATTGTAAGCATTAGTGTATCTGTTATATCATCACGTGGTTTGTGTTCACGCCAAAACATGATTCATTGCGTATAAATCTTGAAGAGGCGATGGTTACATAATCACAAGCCGAATTACATCTCACTGCCTGTCACATAGACCGATAGAAAATAGTTCACTCGTGTAACTGCTACAACATCAACTAAACTATAATTTTAGTCTTGGTGGCTGAGAAATATTACCTTTTATTGCATGCCCCGATATTTTCCTCACTGAAAATTGCTGAGTAGATATTAATTTGATTTGTCTCTTTCATGTGATATTGATTAGTTTATGATAGCTCTGTTAAGGCAAAATGACTTGGTTTAAACAGCCTTTGTGTCTGCACTCTTTATTCTGAAGATTTGGGTGTACAAAAATATTTTAAAATCTTTTGGACGTCTCACGAAATGTTAACTTTTTTTTTTTTCTTCTTTAATAATTATTGTACCAAAGTATTATAATTTTATAGTTTTGGACGTTTATACCCTTAAAAATACCTCCTAAATTTCTAGAGAGATAAGTAGCATTATTTTTTTTTTTCCCCCCAAATTAAATAACTGTCTAACGGAATTCAGAGGTTGCTCCTTTGTTTCTAAAGATGGCTGCCCACCAAAAAGAAAATGCAAAGATTGCTGATTCTAACTCGACTAGGGCTGATTACTTTTATATTGTTTACCCTTTTCGAGTCAAACTGAACACTTAAATGACTTACACATCACTTATTGAAATGTACCGAACTTTTAAAAAATTCTATTTAGAAAACAAAGATTTTACAAAATATTTTTCATCATTTAATTAAATTCATAGAATACATTTCGGTTTCTAAGACAAGTCATCCTTTTTAATGCATTATTTTGTGATATTCAATTTTTTTGGCTTTATATTTATTTTCTATTCCGCATGTATTAATATATTGAAAGTTTATGAAGCATCCAATATTTTACATCCAATATTTTTACATCCAATATTTTTACATCCAATATTTTTACATCCAATATATTTTACATCCAATATATTTTACATCCAATATATTTTACATCCAATATATTTTACATCCAATATATTTTACATCCAATATATTTTACATCCAATATATTTTTACATCCAATATATTTTTACATCCAATATATTTTACATCCAATATATTTTACATCCAATATATTTTACATCCAATATATTTTACATCCAATATTTTTACATCCAATATATTTTTACATCCAATATATTTTACATCCAATATATTTTACATCCAATATATTTTACATCCAACATATTTTTACATCCAACATATTTTTACATCCAATATATATTTACATCCAATATATTTATAGAGATTGAACAACATTACTTTAACTCCAGAGTTACGTTGGGTAATAACAGCTTGTTACCTATATTTTATCTCCATTTCTCCTGAACACTATAATATCAGTTTAGTTCAGAATTACATCGACACATCGGTTCTCATTCGATCAGCAACGTAAAGCGACGCTGAGCCTGGCCATTACCAGATGGGTGACCATTTGGGAATATTAGGTGATGCATGTGAGAGGAAGGTGAAACCTCCTTGCAACAAAATACAACCCTGAAGATATCTTTTAGCAAGTACTTCCATATAACCTGCTATAGAAGATGACATCGAAGCCGCACTGATCAATTTAGACCAGTCCAAGGCTTTTGATACGGTCGACCATCGTTTCCTGGGATTTGTTGTTTTTTAATCCAAGCTTCCACAAGTGGGTCTCTATTCTGTATCATCTGCCGACAGTTGCAGTGCAAGTCAATGGTAAGCTTTCTAAGTCATTCATGGTTTCTCCATCGGTGCGTCAGAATTGTCCGCTGTCACCCCTGCCTTGCGTCCTGGCGTTGGAGCTTGACCTCTGCAAATTAAGGCACAGAGCAACAAGACTAGTCCTGCACGAAATTACTGTACCTGGTGGAGGACATGCCAGGTTTTCTACGTTCGCCGCTGATGATGTCACCGTTTTCATGTCGAACCGCACTGACATTCGAACGGTGGTTAAGGCACTCACTCGATGCAAAGAAGTTACAGGGGCCATGATCAACGGCAGCAAGTTCAACAACCATGCGGTCGGGTGCCTGAAATGGTGAAGTTGCACTTCCAGGTATTTTCAGCTGGTCGGATGGCCTAGTTTGGATCCTTGGCATTTGGTTTGGACCGGGCCTGCAGCTGGAAAAGAATTGATTGGAAGTACAGTCAATGGTCGAATCGTCTGTCGCAATTTGGATTCGAAGGAAACTTTCCGTAAAGGGTGGAGTTGAGGCGTGTGCTACTTCTAGTTTCCTCTCGAGTCACCTTTTTAGTTTTCTCGCGCTTGCTCTTCTCGCTTCTTTGGAAGAGAGGGAAACCGTATGTCCATAGACAGGTCTGTACTCAACGTCCGAGCAAGAGAGGCTTAGGAATGCCGGATCTGGCAAGTCATAGACATGCCGAAAGATTGGCTTTTTTTAGTCGCTCTTTGACAGAGGATGTTCCTTAGGTCCCTGAGGTTGAGATAGCCGTTCCCAACCTCATACCCGACCTCATACCTGACCCTCCGGTTGAATTTTGTTGTAGACCGAGGAGGAGAACACAAGTTCTACACAGAATGCCGAACCGCACTCAAAGCGCTGCTGGGGACCAGGGCCCTTGTATGGCACCAAAAGAAACTATATCGGGATCTAATGGAGGGTACCGCTTCAGATCTGCTTGAGGAGCGGCTGGGATGGTCAGATGAGAAGATTCTCCTTGAGTGCCAGGCCAGAGTTATCTCAAAAACTCTGAGTACTCTCTGACCTGTCTATTGGTCCGGAGCACGCTGCACATTTGTGATAAGTTGACCGGAGATAGAGTAAGGACAGATCCTTACTGCCCACGCTGAGAGGGAAACAGTAGAGAAACTGCCGAGAACGCGCCTTTTCATTTGCAACAGCGAACTTTGGCGACTCTGGGAGTATGTCAGTGAGGTAACGGCTCACATTGATGCCGAGAACTCAATGGTTTTAAATGAATCATTGGTTATCCACAACGTAGCCCCGCCATGGCCTAGGGAAAAAAAGAATGTTATTTCTAGTCATCCTAGCCGTAGCGAGAATAGTGACGTGGGTTTCAGGTCTTGACGAGGTCCATGGGGGTGGATTTGTTTCCGATTCGGATCTTGTCGCCTACTTTAAACATTAGCTTCGACATTGCGTTTTCCCTCCTCAGGGGGAGATTACATTGTATGGAGTTCGAGTTGAGTTGGTGCGCGGCACTAGTTTGTTCATCTGTCGAGGAGCCGGGTACGAGTTTGTGTTCCCTGCATAAGCATAGCATACACTGTCCTCGGTTCTGCGGTATCCACTCCTCAAATTTAAAAGACACTTAGTTTGTTTTTGTTTTTTGTTTTTACTAGAGATCCTCCAGAGATGCTCACTCCCCACATTTGTTTTGCTCCCCACATATGTTTTGCTCCCCACCCCGGTCATCCCCTAAACTATTGTATCATATTTTGAGAATACCATCCATTTCCATATTCCATCCAAATCTGTTTTATTTTTTACATCCCACTTAGCCTCCACTCCTTTCTAGAGACCGACCTGCTTGTTTTCGGAACACTGGAAAACAGTTGGCAGCCTAACGCTTAGCAGAGGGTTGGGAGGGGTTTAGTTTCTTTTTTTAATATTTGTAAATGATGTCCTATTCCCCATGATAAATTTTTTTTTTGTAAATAAAATCTTTTTAAAACAAATTTGGGATCATCTAAGTAAGATTAAGCCACAAAATAAATGTGGTATTTTGGTGAGTGTCTTCTTTCCTTTGCTTCACAGCATCTCACTGTTAGATCACCAGCTCGGTTGAGAAAAGCCATGCTAATGTTTTGTTGTCTAGCACAGCTATGCCGGCTTCGCCGTTGGGTGGTCGATGTTTAAGGCATGACTCGATGATGTGGTCTACTGTCTGTTCAGAGTGACCACAGTTGCAGACAGCCGAGCCCCCGAGTTCCCATCTTTTCATGGTCGCGGCGAAATGGCCGACACCTGTCCTGAGGCGGTTGAGCATTGTCCACTGCCGGCGAGGGAGGTCCATGCCTGGTAGGTTATCCGGGTCCTCCACAAATCTGTGCAACCTTGATTTATCTGCTGCCTGTCATTCCTCCGTCCAGCGACGTTTCAGCCAGATTTGTTTTGTGACGTCATCGGGTGTTGAAAGCAGGAGCTGGTGGGCATGCTTTGAGAATGGGCGTCGTGACTTCAGGCGAGCTCGTGGAGGGGTCTCTGTGGCGAGCTTGTGGAGAAGGTGGTCGCCACAGAGACCCCTCCACGATCACTACGGATGTAAAATGGTTATAACAAAATAAAATCCATTGTCAAATTTAACGGATTCTGATAGTTATTAAAAACGAAATCCGATATTATGCTAAATCTTTGTATTGACAAAACTATCAGACAATATGTTGTTCAGGGCCGGCGGGACAGTTATAAAAGGGGGGGGTTAAACACATGCATATATAGCTTCATTTTTGATGACGGTAAAGTGGGGGGGGCAAGTCAAAATGTGGGGGGCTTGACCCCCTCCCCTGCCCCGCCGTCCATGTGTGTGTCTGTATGTACGTTTCTCACTTATACGTAACCGATAAATACACATTGAATTATTTTTTTGTGGAGAAGGTGGTCCTCATCGATGGTGGCCTTTCTTGACAGTGCAAGGACAACCGCCTCACGACGCAGGGTTGGTGGTGCGATGCCGGCGAGTATCGGTAGTTGGTTGATTGGTGTGGCACGCAAGCAGCCAGAGACTGTGCATAAGGCGATGTTCAGCGCTACGTCCAACTTCTTGGTGTGGTGAGTGTCTAGCGTGGGGGTAAGCCCAAAAGTGTTTGACGAAATTAGAAGACCATCGACCCCTTTCCTCCCCCAAAACGATTCGGGCAAAGGATGCACTTTATGATTATTGTTTTTGTTTAAAAAAAAAAAATGTTAAAAACCTTGTTGTGAATGTATATTTTTTGCTTAAATAAAATAACCTGCTAATCCAAACATGTATTGACACAGAACAACCGCCTCCTGCATGAAAATTCTGTTCCCAATCATGTGGCGAAGCTCTCTTATTACAGGCACGGCTACGATTGTGATGACAGAAAAATGAAGCCCACTACGATGCTGATGTCAGTATAAAATCTAGATAAGATCACTGATAACATTTGATGTAACTTTGATTTAAAGTAACAGTTGTTCGCCAAGTTGACAAACGCACTCGAGCTGTTCTCACCCGTTACAGTCATCAGCATCATCATCGTCATCGCTGTAAGTCCGGCTGCTGACAAAACTATGTAGATGGCTATTGGGTTTTTAACAGTTTTATTTGACATTAAACAAGATACAGAAATTAACTGTATTGTACGAGAGAGAGGGAGAGAGGGGGAAAGAGAGAGAGAGGGGGAAAGAGAGAGGGGGAGAGAGAGAGGGGGGGGAGAGAGAGGGGGGGAGAGAGAGAGAGGGGGAGAGAGAGAGGGGGAGAGAGAGGGGGAGAGAGAGAGAGGGGGAAAGAGAGAGGGGGAAAGAGAACAGAAGAGAAAGAAAACATGAGAAAGAGAGATAGAGTAAAGGAGGGTAATTAAAAGAGAGATACAGATAAATATGCAGAGAAAGAGAGAGAGAGAGAGAATACAGGCAAAGAAGTTTGTACCAAAAAGATTGATACTATTATGCAGACTCTCAGAATACGACAGAATTTGAAACTGAAGAAAGAAAGTTTAGAATCTTTTTTTCTCTGCATTTAATGCAACAAGTTAAGAAATGATGTAGACGACAATATTTAGAGGTGAAGTCTGAGACTGCGGTCAGAAAATGCTAACAAATGACCTCCAGTCTGTAGTGGAATGGGGTCAAAAATGGATGGTAACTTTTAATGCCGCAAAGACACAGCTACTTTCCTGTCAATAACTACAAGAAACCTCTCCAACCACCGATTGTCATGGCAAATAACACCCTACCTGTAAGTTCAACATTCAAACTCCTCGGCCTAACTTTCACAGATAACAGGAATTGGAACACATACATTGAAGACATTGCCAAGGCTGCTGCAAAGAAGGTGGGCTCCCTCTACCGTTCCACTAAACTTCTCACACCTGACATCATCCTGTATCTCTACAAAGCCACCATCCGCCCATGCATGGAGTATTGTTGCCACATCTGGGCTGGTGCATCATCCACTAGTCTCTCCCTCTTAGACAAGGTCCAAAAAAGAGTCGCCAACTTAATAGGTCCCTCACTGTCAAACAAGCTCCAGTCCCTGTCCCATCGCCGCAATGTTGCATCCTTGTGCCTGTTTTACAAATACTTCAATGGATTGTGCTCTAATGAACTTGCTGCTCTGGTGCCCCCACGACGCAAATTCACTAGACCAACCCGACAATCTGCTAAATCCCATCCATTCACTGTGGAGGTCCCCAGATGCCGAAGAGCTTTCTACTCCAAAAGCTTCTTTCTTCCTCGTGCTGCTGGACTCTGGAACTCCCTTCTTGCTCCCTGTTTTCCTGACGTTACTGACATGCAGGAATTTAAAACTAATGTAAACAGACATCTCGCTGCACAGCTCCCAATTTAGGTTGATTTCCCCCCCCTCCTTAAAAAAAACTGTTAGTAGCCCCTTACGTCTACAGTGGCGTCCTGCCTTGTTTGGGTTGAACTGTTAAAAAAAAAAAATTAAAAGAATATCCGAACCGACTGTTTCTCTGTGTATCAGTTTCATGCACCAAGTATCAGCTCTCAGTTTGGTGACTAAGATATCTGTACCCCATGCAAATCGGAAATAGAATGACTAAATTGAGTTTGTAGTTATTCAAAAGGTACATTGATACCTCATCGTCCGTTTGATACCCGAAAATTGTCACTCTGGATTAGTTTTCTGGCGTTGCAAGGTCCTGTCACCTGAGGGAGTTTTGGCCGATGCTTGGGCATCGCCGGGTGCACTGCTTGGGCAGCGCCACTACTCTGATTACTGGGGTGATCGGTCCGACAACCATGGACGGCGGCACCGGGGGGGGGGGGGCAGAGGGGCCCAAGCCCCCTCACTTTTTGACTTGGGCCCCCCACTTTACGGTCATCAATAATTATTAAGTTGATATGCATGTGTTTAACCGGCCCACCCACCCCCACTTTTTAGGAGAGCCCCGCCCACTTTTATAACTGTCCCGCCGGCCCTGGACGGCGGCGGCACCGGGGGTGCAGGGGGGGGGGGCTCAAGCCCCCTCACTTTTTGACTTGGCCCTCCCCCCCATTTTACGGTCATCAATAATTAAGTTGATATGCATGTGTTTAACCGGCCCCTCCCCACCTTTTAGGAGAGCCCCCCCCCCCACACACACACTTTTATAACTGTCCCGCCGGCAAAAATACGGCAATGGCAAAGAGGACAAACGCAACGTCGGCTAAAACTCCCCCAAGTGACCGGACCCTGCAACAATGATGCAATGATCAACGAATTTGGAATGACTTGTTTTCTTCATAAACAAAACAACAAAAGATTGTTCTCTGTCTTCCAAGCCAGCCGGACATCCGATAAAACTTCCAGATATTCCGAATATATCCACAAAGTTTTGTTTTTTAATCTTGGCAGTTGAAACACATTATTTGGAATAGCACAACAAAGTAAATATTTACATGTACATCGTAACGTGTATAGAATTGAACTTTTAAATTTTGATTTAATAATCACATTTTTTCAAATGTTGGATTCTGTATTTACAGAATAAATTTCAAATTAAACGGTAAATCGATCATTGACAATAATAAGCAAAAAAAACGCTTATTTGAGGAATTTAACTTTGACCTCGTAACGACGCGCTCCAGTCGTAGTGACAAGTCACGGCGACCTTTGATCACAAGACATTTACCATCATACCACCACTGTACTGTCACATTTACCATCATACCATCACTGTCACATTTACCATCATACCATCACTGTTACATCAATAGTTCTTTTAGTTAGAACGCTGTGCACACACATATACGCATATGCACACACATATACGCATATGTACACACATACGCACACACATACACACGCATATGAACACATACACGCATATGAACACATATGCACACACACATACACGCATATGCACACACATACACACACATACACGCATATGCACACATACACTCATATGCACACACACATACACGCATGTGCACACATACACACATATGTACACGCATATGCACACATACACGCATATGTACACATACACGCATATGCACACATACACATACACGCATACACGCATATGCACACACATACACTCATATGCACACACATACACGCATATGCACACATACACACATATGTACACGCATATGCACACACGCATATGCACACAGACACTCATATGTACACATACACGCATATGCACACACATACACGCATATGCACACACACATACACGCTCGTGTGTGCGCACTTCTTCCCAGTTTACTTCACTAGCAAATGTGACGAGGCAAGTATGAAGTCATCAAAACGGCGATGGTTCATTCAACTCTATTCACACAACTTAATTGGACGAACACTTGACTAAAAAAAAAAGCACAAACGCTTTCGCAATTCAGATACAACAGCGATACAAATGTGTACTCATTCGGCCGTGACGTCATCGATCCTATCTCAATATTAATAATAAGTGTTTTCTACGCCACGTGATTAAGATATTTTTTTTAAAATTTATTATTAATCCATTAATTATTGAAAAAAAAACTAAAATTACATAAAACATTAAAACAAACTCTTTAAAAATCTTTTTTTAAAATCAATTAATTTACGAAATTAAATCCATCAGAATGCATGTTGGTTTATTCGTAAACAAGTTACCCGTTTTAATATTTTGGTAATAGCATCAAAAGAAAATGAATAAATTACTCCGCGACATTTCGAAAGTTGAAAGTAATATGGAAGCATTTAAACTGTCGAATAGTCATTTTCTGGCCTTAAAATTCTTAGCAAATCCTCATGTATTGAATTGAAAGTTTTGGAGGTTATTTACTTACGTCCAATAAATTTACAAATAGATTGAACTATTACCATAACAAAATTAGTTACAATTTTATCACAATTTGTTTTTGTTTATATAATTTTATGTACTATCGATATTGTAATAATTAAATTTAACTTTCAAAATTCGATTTAAAAATAATTTGGTTAAAAAAAAAAAAAATTAAAAAATTAAATTAAAAAAAAAAAAAAAGCGAAAAAATGAAAGTAAAAAGACTTCCAGTAAACGCTGTGTAAATATAACCAGTCTACTATATAAACGAAATCGCCATATCAATGATTGGAATTTTTTAGAATAATGATAAAAAATGTAAGAAATTAAAAAATAAAATAAAAATAAAAACGAGTTGAAGGGAAATCATTTTAGTTTTCAATTATTTGTTTGCACACTTTTAAACGTAAGGTAGACAACTACTATTATATTCTTCAATTTAAAATGAGTTATCTTCCTTGCTGATTTTTTTTTTTCTTTTTTTTACGGTTATTATTTAAAAATGTTTCATATTAGCAATCGTTTGGACCGGACGAAGTAATGTTTTAAATAAATTGCAGTTAAGTATGTTATTATTTTGCCAATAATACGGTACAGCAAATAAAAATTGGCGAGTTGGAAATGAAGTTTTATTTGTCAGTTTAAATGCACTTTTGGTTTGACTTTGAAGATCCAATGAGATAACTTTATATGTTAAAATAAGATTTAATGTTTACGTTGTCGTGAATGTTTTTTTTATCAATTTCGTTGACTTCTGCGATATTCATTCAACTTTTAATATTTATTCTTCAAAGCATCAAACATTTCAAAACCGATATGTTTTACGATCTCCAAGAGTAGATGTCTCTCTCTCCCCCTCTCTCTCTCCCTCTCTCTCTCCCCTATCTCTTCCTCTCTCTCCACCCCCCATCTCCCGTCTCTCTCCCCTCTCTCTCCCCCCATCCCCCGTCTTTCTCCCCTCTCTCTCCCCCTCTCCCGTCTCTCTTCCGTCTCTCCCGTCTCTCCCGTCTCTCCCCCTCTCTCCCCCTCCCCCGTCTCTCCCGTCTCTCCCCCTCTCTCCCCCTCTCTCCCCCTCTCCCGTCTCTCCCTCCTCCCGTCTCTCCCCCTCTCTCTATATTGCTTCATTGGTGTCTAATAACTATGAATTAAATTTAATACCAATCTGATATATGTTGATTTTCAAATGTAAGGTTGTGCCTATTTTATGCCCCTAAAAATCCTTAAAAATACTAAAAAAAAAAATTAAATTTGAGGAATATTTGTCAATTGATGTCTAATACTTATTGTTAAAATTTCACAAAAATTGAAGAGGAATCTGAATTTTCACGAAAGGCTCCCACCCACTTTTACCCCCTTTGCATGAAACTAAATTAAATATAGTCCACATTATAACCCCTTACGACTAACAGTTATTCCAAAATTCATAATGATCTGTTAATTAGTTTAGCAGTGAATCCTGTACATGAAATATATAAACCCACCTCACTTGTATATATATATATATATATAACAATAATATTTTATAAATAAATATTAATTATTTTAATACCTACAGACATCGATGTTTCATGCTAACGCAATCTTCAGTGTAGGACCTAATTCTCAATGGTCGGTGGGCGTGAACCCCGATCACAAATCGCCACTGATTCGTAGTCGAGGATCTTATCCATCGGCCATAGCCAATTAGTTAGTAAATATAGAGGAATTTTAAATGTAAATAGCGAATCGGCGGCTATGTACCAATATATATATATATATATATATATATATATATACACGAGGCCTGTCTAAAAAGTATCCGATCTTAGGCCAGAAAAAATATTTCAACCCTAACCCTAATTCCCTTCAAAGGAGGCCCCTTGTACTTGAACACACTTAGCCCACCCATCCATCCACTGCCGGAAACACCTCTGGAAGTCTTCTTTTGGAATGGTGTTCAACTTCGCCATCGCGTTAGATTCAGCAGGTGTTTGGAGAAGATGCGTTGTGTTACACAAATTAAGGAGTGATTCAACCGATTACAAAAATGGCCACACATCAGCGGAGAGTGACCAGCGTTCTAGCAGGTCCCGAACTGTTCGGAGTGCAGCTGTTGTTGAGAGGGTGTGAAAAAAGAGATAATGCGGAACACAACGGCGGAGATGAACACCATTCCGAACGAAGGCTGCCAAGGGTGTTTCCGGCAGTGGATGGATCGGTGGGCTAAGTTCGTGCGAGCACAAGGGGCCTACTTTGAAGGGGATTAGGGTCCAAACCCCGTCACGTATTCGAAATATTTTTTCTGGTCTAAGGTCGGATACGTTTTAGACAGGCCTCGTATATATATATATATATATAAACCCGGTTTCAACTTCCTTCGGATTCATACCCCCTGGATATTTGTAACAAGTTAATTATATATATATATATAAGTAAATTTCGCTTACAACAAAATCGTAGGATAAATTTCAGAGGAAACATTTTTTAATCAATGAAACGGGCGGGTGGAAAAAAAAAAGAAGATTGCTAAAATTTTCCTTACGGCCTTATCGTCTGACCCTCTATCTATATATATATTGTTTATGATGTGGTGGTGGTGGTACGCATCTAGAAACAATATTGGGTTTGGGATTCCAATAGACCCGTGGTGAAATGAATAAAGTAGCTGATTGACAATCGGTTCTGAGTGACGGTCTCCTAGACGTTGAAGGTTCAATTCTTACTACAAGCCATAATCAAGAATACTATTATAATTGATTAGCACTTCTGTTTGATTATGGTTGATGGAACAAGAACAATCAGCCCCTTTGGACTAAATAAGCGGTTCGGTTCAATGTTCCGTGTTTTATTTACTCCTCTCCAGGAGTTAGGCACAAGGCCAATTTTATCCTACTCCCACAAGTAAGATGTGACCCAAGGTCGGGTCGGAAAGTGGGGGTTGAAAAGTCAGCGCCCGAGAGGTGAGCACTCTGACCATTAAAAATTGCCTGGGCAGCCCCGTCGGCATTCCCCGGTAGGGGCGCCCCAAGCAGTAAGCAATTAACTTACTCCTCCCCAAAGAGGGGAGACAAAGTCTGGGAGGGTGGACCTCCTAGAACTGCACAGGACAATCCCATAGACCGGCGTAAATCAAGGCCCGAAGGCCCAGACAATACCAGTTTATGGAGTGCACTATCCATCGGAACAGATACTACACTTTGATCTTAGCCAAATTCCGCGTGGCTTTATTATTTATCTACCTCCCACAAGGCAAGATGTGACACAAGGTCGGGAAAGTGGGATTAGAAAAACCAGCACTCGAGAAGTTGAGCACTCTGGTCATTAAAAATTGCCTGGGCAGCCCCGTCGGCATTCCCCGGTAGGGGCGCCTCAGGCAGTAAGCAATAAACTTACTCCTCCCCAAATAGGGGAGGCGAAACCTGGGAGGGTGGACCTCCTAGAACTGCACAGGACAGACCCATAGACCAGCGTAAATCAAGCCCCGAAGGCCAAGACGATACCAGTTTATGCGGTGTAATATCCATCGGAACAGATACTACACTTTGATCCAGAAATATTTCAAAATTCAAAAGCATGCACCTGAAGAAGGTCGAAGGTAACAGAGGTCGAAATGTTATTGAAAAAAAATAACAACAACCAAAATGAGAATAGTAGTCCGTTAATCATAATAATGATGATGATGATAATAATAATAAAAATAATAATGATTTACTTATTGTAAAATGTTCAGTCAAAGAGAAAATAACTATGGATTACTTCGAAGCGCAACCCATGTCAGAGTTCTCTCCCTTATATATTTTGCAGTGGTACTTGGTTTATAAACCTTACTTTTCAAAGGGTAATTTAAATCGGTCGGAATATCTTAGTTAAATAAAGTAAAAATAATTGTTTTGTTTTATTGTCTTTTGTTGTTGTTAGGTTTTTTTGGGGCACTTCTGTATTTCACCCGTCACTTGGACTTAATAATTGAAGAGTTCCATTCATTCCACCGAGTCAGTTATTTTGTTATCTAATTTACATGGTGTGTTCGCACACACCATAAACACATATGTAAACTAGTTGAAAAGAAAGTGATTGAGAGGGTGAGAGAAATACATAGATGACTAACTTGTTCAGTTAATTACAAATTACGGCAAATTAGAAGAATTAAAATGCATTTTATTTTTCGAACATAACTCGTTCTTAGAATTAGAATATTTTTAGAATGTATTTTGTGTCATTAAATAAGACAATAAGAAAAAAAAACGTTGCTTAACTCAGCTATACGATAAAAAAAATTTTTTTTTGTGAAATTAAAACTAGTTTATTTTATTATTTTAGTTTAATTTATTTTAATCTATTAATAAAATTCTTTTTAAATAGCCAGAATATGTTTACTATAGTTAGATTTAAAAATTCGAAAGTAATTTTGAAGCCTTTAAACTGACTAAAAGAAAGCAATTTCAGTCTTAAGTCAAGTATCATGGTTCATTTGTGTTCATAAATCGAATGTTAATTTTGGCACGCATCCCTGTCTTATAAAAGAACCCACCCATTATGTCCATAAAACGATTTTGTTCAAGTAGTTTTTTTTGTTTTTTTTTATAAATAAAATTTAAATGATTCTGCTTTTTCGCTACTAAAAATATGGATATTGTCTCAAATGAAATTAAGCAAGAAACTATACACTAAATACAATAAATCGTTTCGTTTTTTTTATCAATAACGTTTCGGCTAAATTATTCAGTGGCAACTCTCCGCGCAACCTTTCTTCTAAAATTTAGAATTTTGAAATTTTATTAAAAATTAGTTGTACCAGAAGTCTTTATTTTCATTTTTGATTCAGTTTTTTGGGGGTTTTTTTTGTTGCTTTTTTTCCTCTGCCTTTTTTCCCCTAGTTATTTTTAAAATAGGATTTTGAAATCTAAATTTAATTATTACGATATCGTTTAACTTTAAATTATTAATTTAAACAAATTGTTAATTTAAACAAATTGTTAATTTAAACAAATTGTTAATTTAAACAAATTATTAATTTAAACAAATTGTTAATTTAAACAAATTGTTAATTTAAACAAATTGTTAATTTAAACAAATTGTTAATTTAAACAAATTATTAATTTAAACAAATTGTTAATTTAAACAAATTGTTAATTTAAACAAATTGTTAATTTAAACAAATTGTTAATTTAAACAAATTGTTAATTTAAACAAATTGTTAATTTAAACAAATTATTAATTTAAACAAATTGTTAATTTAAACAAATTGTTATTTAAACAAATTATAAATTTAACCGAATTGTTATAAAACTATAATTAATTTTATTAATGTAATGTTTTAATCTCTATCTATAAAAATGATTACACGTAAAAAAGCTTCTAAAACTTTTAATTTTTTAATACACAAGGATTTGCTAAGATTTTAAATGATTGTCCATTCAACAGTTTAAATGCTTCCAAATCCTTTCAAATTTCGAAGGGCCATGAAAAAATTTATTTGACGACGGGCGACGAATCTGGAGAAACAGCCGAATATACAATCACTGGTAAGTAGCAGTCTCATGCTGACTCCCAAACAAAGAATCGTCTTGCGGCTCATGAGGCAGGGAACGAGATTAGCAGAAACTGGATAATCTGCCTGAGATCTTCCACTACGCAAATCGCTTCGCCTCACCATCGGCAACAAATTCAGATTGTCGCGTCTTCTGGTCGTCTGCCTCTGTGTGTGACAAGCAGAGGACGGTGGATCCTAATACAGACTCCTCTTGGATTTTTACCAGAGGCCTATTAGTCGGGTTGCAGTCTTAACACCACTTGATACCAAACCTGTACGCCATGGGTGGCCGTGCCAGGAACCAGAGTTCAAGACAGCATAGTTCTGATACCACCACGTTGCCACAACGAAGGGCTGGTGCATCGTCTACTAGTCTCTCCCTCCGTGACAAGGTTAAAAAAAGAGTCGCCAACCTAATAGGTCCCTCACAACCAAGCTCCAGTCCCTGTCCCATCGCCGCAATGTAGCATCCTTGTGCTTGTTTTACAAATACTTCAATGGATTGTGCTCCGATGAATTGGCTGCTCTGGTGCCCCCTCGTCATAAGTTCACTAGACCAACTCGACAATCGACTAAATCCCATCCATTCACTGTGGAGGCCCCTAGATGCCGGAGAGCTTTCTCCTCAAATAGCTTTCCTCATGCTGCTGGCCTCTGGAACTCCCTCCCTGCCCTCTGTTTCCCCCGACAGTACTGACATGCAGAAATTTAAAACTAATGTAAACAGACATCTCGCTGCGCAGATCCCAATTTAGGTTGATCCCCCCCCCCCCAACCTTCTCCCTTTTCTTTCTTCTCAGTAGCCCCTTACGTCTACAGTGGCGGCCTGCCTTGTCTGGGGTGAACTATGTTTAAAAAAAAAAAAATTTTTTTAAAAGAAGGGTTCGACTTCAGAGGAGTGCTACTACTGCTGCTGATGATGGTCGAGTTTGTATGTAACATAGCCGTAGCACTGTTGTGGTTGTTGTTGTGGTTGTTGTTGTGGTTGTTGTTGTGGTTGTTGTTGTTACAAAAGACAGAATCAACGAAGTTGGTTGCTTTTGGTGTTTGGCGTTGATAGTGCATCCTTTGGTCAGATAGATAGAAAGTTGGTTAAGACTTGGGCGTTTTTATTGCCGCAAAAGTGTATGTCTAGGCTGTTTGTAGCTCTGTTTGACATTGTAAACATCTTGGCTCGATCTGTTTCTGTCTCTCTTCAAACTGGGGCTTTTAGAGACAACTCTGTAGAAAGTTCTAGATTCGATCATTTCTTGATGGGCACACATTTGATTGGTCAATCTGTGCATAAGTGGTTAAGCCATGCATGAATATTTCATTTGAATTGCCATCCTCCAGGTGTGAACATGTTAAATACGCTTGTTATATAATTTAGAAAATAAATGAATACTAACAATTCTATCCTACATTTATTCTTGAAAGTCGGACTTTTCTAGTTACTGATAGATCACATGACCTATACTTTTGCTCTGTCTCAATACTAGCCTGGTCTAATAATAATAAACCTGTAGTAGTAATGAAGTTAATGACAAACAGTTAGCATGGTTTTAACCCCCTTAAGCAAAAAATTAAGGTAAAAACGTGTATAAAGAAAATAATTTGATGCAAATCTTAGTGTTTTATCAAGAAGGTTGAAAATAATTTCATATCCAAATAATTTTATCTCAAAATTATTTCTTTTAAATTATTTAAAAAATACTGAATTTTGTAAATACATGTTTTAGCATTATTTATTATGATGTAGTGAAATCAACTAAAAATTCAAAATTTTATCAAAAATCAAATAATTACTTTTATTTTATTTATTTTTGTCTTTTACAGACTGATATAAATTATACTAGTCGTATTCTGTTAGCTAAGATCAAAGTGTAGTATCTGTTCCGATGGATACTACACCCCATAGACAGGTATTGCCTTGGCCTTCGGGGCTTGATTTACGCCTGTCTATGGGTTTGTCCTGTGCAGTTCTAGGAGGTCCACCCTCCCAGGCTTTGCCTCCCCTCTTTGGGGAGGAGTAAGTTGATGGCTTACTGTCTGAAGCGGCCCTACCGGGGAATGCCGACAGGGCTACTCAGGCAATTTTTAAAGTCCCCTAAGTACTCTTCCTCTAGAGTTCTGTCTTCTCAACCCCCACTTTCCGACCTTGTGTCACACTTTACTCTGTGGGGAGTAGATAAATACCTACTATACTGCAATTAACAAAAAACACTTAATTACCTCCCCTTTCTCACGAGGGAGAGAATCAGAAATGCCACCATATTAAACTTGATTGCATGTGTGTAATTGTTTGTTATTAAAATTTCTGTGAACAGATAAAGACTGCAACAGATTAACCGCAATGAAAGTTTTAATAACAAACAATTAAAAATGGATATAAAAGAAGATGAGTCAGATATAAGTTAGCAGTCAAAACTTTTTTAGTTCAAATAATAAACTATATTGATATTTAAATGATACATTATTAAATGGGACATTATTAAATGGACATCATTATCACTGGTCTAACGTTCGTTTGACATGCTGGCATGTGTTTGACGGCTTTTAGAAATCGACTGTCAAATTAACATATCTCTGGCCAGGTCTTCATTTATCTCTTTTGCTCTCATGTCCATCCTTATCATTTTTTTTTCCTTGGCGTTCCCCTATGAACTCAACCTGCTATCTCAACTATTCTACATCTACTAACCCCAAAACTCTCATTAATTCAACATGGCCAAACCATCGAAGTCTCCTGTTTTCACACATATCCTTATACTGTCATTGGAATAAAAAAATCCACAAAATGATTTCAAACAAACTAGAACAAATGTCACACTAAAAACGTGTGATAATTAAATAAATTTCGAATTTGTTTTCTTCTTTTTTTCTCCTTTTTTCTTTTTTTCTTTTTTTCTTTTCCTTTTTTTTTTTCTTCTATTCATTTAATGTCACATTTCCAGGGCTCAGACGTTTTCTGATATTATGCAAGCTTGCTCTCCACCTCTCGCGTTTCAGCAGGTCAGCAGTCTCCAAATTCCACTATGTGCAGTTTTGCTGAAGCACTTGCTTCGAAGTTTTCCTTGGCCGGTCAACCTTCCTGCGATTTAGGACATTCATGCTTCTGCAACAGTTTATCCAGGAAGATGAACGTTCCACATAACCAGCGTAACTGATTCATCCTTTAGATAACATTTAAATAATAACACTATAACTTTGTTACCTTTTTAAAATGGGTGCCTTTCATATTAATAAAATAACATTTTCTATTATTATTATTATTATTATATCAAGGCTTGAGTCTAGTTAACCCTAATATTTAACCATAGCTGGAGGTAAGGTATATGGATTTGTACCTTTCCTAAGGCTATTAATGAAAGTGATGCTATAATGTAATAATCCAGACAGAGCTTGAACCCGGCATGCAACCTACCGTCCACTCCTGTAACCACTACACTTGATAATATCTAATATACACACCTGTATATTCATTTCTTTGGGCAGAAATTTTATTCAACAAAATAGACAACCTTTCGTGGATCGGTTTTATTAAAAATTTTTCATTCTTCTAACATGTCGTTTTCTATCAACAATGAAGAATTAAGGTTAGTATTAACATTCTTTAAAACCTGAATACTTTTAATTCAGCTTAGAATCTTCCTAAAGGTATGTTGTTTAATCAAACGACCCCTACACACACATACACCCGGGGGGGGGGGATAAAAACAAAGCATGCAACAGCTGGTAAACATTCTAGAAAATAAAAAAAACGATTTAAATGCTCAGCATTAATATTTGATATTTATTTTGTAGGTCATTTTATTTGCCATTTTGTGTTCATGTGTTCATATAGAAAATGAGACGAAGTCGATTTCTAATACATAAACCAACTTTATTGGGTCTTCCTCATTAGTACGGGAACAAAAAGGGAAAAGGGTTGGTACGTCCATAAGTATGGACGAAGATAAAAGTAAAGGAAGTCCATTACTATAATTCCCCATGAGTATTGATTTACTCCTCTCCAGGAGTTAGGCACAAGGCCAGTTTTTTTTATCTTACTCCCACAAGTAAGATGTGACCTAAGGTCGGGTCGGGAAAGTGGGGTTTAAAAATTGCCTGGGCAGCTCCGTCGGCATTCCCCTGTAGGGGCGCCTCAGGCAGTAAGCAATAAACTTACTCCTCCCCAAAGAGGGGAGGCGAAGCCTGGGAGAGTGGACCTCCTAGAACTGCACAGGACAGACCCATTGACCGGCGTAAATCAAGACCCGAAGGCCAAGACAACACCAGTATGAAGTGCAGTATCCATTGGAACAGATACTACACTTTGATCTTAGCCAAAAGGCCAAGAGAGAAGAGAGAATTGTTCATAATATAGAATGTTTGTACACCGGCCACGGTGCCAGGACGTGTCCATGTGTGTTGTGTATATGTAAGTATGTGTGTCTGTACACCGATGTGAAAGTCAGTTCATATGTAAGCAGTTATGTGTGTGTGTGTTATATTAAGTCCACGTGTTGAGGCAGTAGCCATTTTGTCTTCTTGTCGAAGTCGAACCCAGGGCCAAAGGCCCGGGAAGATATCTGTTGCATCTCCAGAGAGGGATACATGTGTTTAGTAGTGCCAAAGAAGGAAAGAGAAAAGAGGCTTCTCGTGGCGCAGAAGAAAAAGAAGAGCGGATGGCGCTCAAGTGTTTATATAGTTATGCTAGCCATCCGAGATTCGCCTAAGAGAAGGCCACTAATTTGTAAGCCAAGAAGGAAGTAGATTGCCTGAACCAATCAGTGGACAGCTAAGAAGTCATCGATATTTAAACAAAATGGCGGCTTGTAGGAAACTGATACAGGGACACTTTCTTGCTGTCGGGCTGGAGTATGGTTGTTCAGTCCTAGGGGGTCTACACTCCCAGGCTTTACCTTTTTGCAATGGAGTTAGTTTATTGCTAATCGCCTGAGGCGCCCTACTGGGGAATGCCAACGGGACTGTTCAGGTAGCTTTTGTGAGCCAGAGTGCGCATATCCTAGTGCACTGGCTTTTTAAAACCACACATGACCTTGTGTCTAACCTCCCCTGAAGAGGAGGTAAATAATGTATGGACATAGCATATGTTTCATCTTAAACAAACCAGCAATCCACTCCAGTATTCATTAACTTTTTGGTCCCCCGATTTTATAAATCGGGGGACTTATGTTTTGAGGCATGTCCGTCCGTCCGGATTTTTCTCCGCAACCATCCATTGAATTTCTCTGAAATTTTGCATGAAGTTGTAACTTTGGTCAGGTTAGAAAGTGACATTCTCCGATTTTTGAAAAAAAATCTGGTTAGCCCCCCAGGGGGTCAAAAGGCCCCAAAATGGCAAAAAATGACCCCTTTCTCCCATACCGTTTGATCCATCCATTCAATTTTTCTGAAACTTGGCCAAAATGTAGAGGCAATTGTTCTGGATATAAAATGAGCATCCTTGACCTCAGAAAAATTCTGGTTCGCGCCCTCAGGGGGTCAAAGTTGGGTCAAAAAGGCCCAAAATTTCCCAAATTTATTGCATTTTACACTCGCCACATCGAGTCACATACAGAGGGGGACCAAGCATGCGTGGCTTGTTTTACCCAACAGACTGGAAACCTCACCATATTTTTTCTTGGGTGTTGTTTGCCAACCCCTATTCTCAGGTCTTAGTGAAGTACGTGTTTCACATTGTGAAATCCTCAACTACACTTTTCCTGAACCGGAATTGCTCAAGTCCAAGATCAAAGAGAAGTCCAAGACGACTGGAAACAATATCCGAATAATCAGAAAAACTAATTTTATTTAGGACCTTTCCTTCTCCTAGATTAATTTCTTTTTTTTTCTTTACCCCAAACAAGGGGTCACATTGCCACTGAGACGTAAGGGGCTACTGTGAATTAGGGGCCATATCCATAAGCGTATTCTAAGTAGGGATTTGTGCAGCAAGATGTTTGTTCGAATTACATTTGAATGGCTAAGTCCTTCTGTGCTTGAAACCGACGGTACGAATGTTGTACTAATTTTTCTGTACCAAAATAAATAAATAAATATATGTGTGTGTGTGCATATACTAATAAAAGCAAAGTAACAAGTCGAAGAAAATACAATTCAATAAAACATTTATTGTATGTGAAACCGACTAAGAAATAGTGTTTATTAAAACGTATTCAGTGTGTGTGTACACACACACACACACGCGTACATCAAGACAGTGTTCATTGAGAATGTCTACAGTAGAAAGTCTGAGTATTGTATGTGTGTGAGTGGAGAAAAGCTCTTACATACCAGTGTGTGTGTGAGCACATGGTGATAGCAGCCGTCAGCCCGAATAGAGAGAGAGTCAGTGTGACTGATGTTATCTGTAGCAGATCGTGAGAGAGAAAGAGAAAGGGCGAGTCTGGGCATCCATTTTTATAAGGCAGATCAAGACAGCCCCTGGCGTCATGACAAGGGGAAATGAATAGTGTTTGGCGCCACCTGGTGATATGTGTATGTAATTGTGTTTGAGAAGGGAGTCAATGGTACATTAATGAAAACAGATCCTGTCAGGTTCTGAACAGTTTCCGTATTTTCCTCTTTCCATGTGACTACGAAAAATCATATTTAAAAATTAAAAGCTTTTAATTTTCAATTTTGATTATTTTTTAACGTTTTAAACGGGTCAAACGTCGTAAATTATAAAATATTTCAATTTTTTCAAATGGAAAAATGTTTGAAATCAAATGTTACAAAATCATTTTTTAACGTTTTAAACGGGTCAAACGTCGTAAATTATAAAATATTTCAATTTTTTCAAATGGAAAAATGTTTGAAATCAAATGTTACAAAATCATTTTTTAACGTTTTAAACGGGTCAAACGTCGTAAATTATAAAATATTTCAATTTTTTCAAATGGAAAAATGTTTGAAATCAAATGTTACAAAATCATTTTTTAACGTTTTAAACGGGTCAAACGTCGTAAATTATAAAATATTTCAATTTTTTCAAATGGAAAAATGTTTGAAATCAAATGTTACAAAATCATTTTTTAACGTTTTAAACGGGTCAAACGTCGTAAATTATAAAATATTTCAATTTTTTTTAAATGGAAAAATGTTTGAAATCAAATGTTACAAAATCCAAGCATAAAATTGAGATCAGTTATCTCCCTTACAAAAAGCAAAATAAACTAAAGAAATTCACATTCTGTAAAACTTGAATACTTTCAACGGCAATACGGTGACTAAGTGGTTAACGACGTGGACTGAGGACCTGGGTATGCCGAGTTCGAATCCAGTTCGTTCCACAGAAACATTTTTATCAAAACTCACACCTGACCTTGTGTCTAACCTCTTGGAGAGGAGGTAAATTAAATACTTTTAATTCCACTTGGCATCTTTTTTACTGTATTTTGTTTAACCAAGCGACACACACACACACACACACACACACAGACATGTACACACAGAGGGAGACACACACACAGGGGGAGACACACACACACAGAGCACACACACACACAGGGGGAGACACACACACAGGAACGCACACACAGACGCGCACGCACACACGCTCGCAGGGAGACACGCACACACACGCACACACGCACGCAGAGACACACACAGACACGCACACACACACAGAAGGAGACACACACAGAGGGAGGCACGCACACACACACACACACAGGCACGCACACAGAGACACGCACACAGGCACGCACACAGAGGCACGCACGCACACACACACGCACGCAGAAAGAGACACACAAGAGACACACACACAGAGGGAGACACACACACACACAAGAGACACACACACACACACAAGAGACACACACACACACAAGAGACACACAGGTTTTAAAAAAAAAAAAAGCGTGCAACAGCTGTTAAATATAAAAAGAAAACGATTTAAAAGGCAAACATTAATATATGATATTTTGTTGGCCTTTTTGTTTGTGTGTGTGTGGACATACGTTATCTCCTTATATTTCGTCTGCTGCCTCCCCAACACCCACCCTAGGGCCCTCATTGACTTTTCTTACCCAACAGACTGGAAAGCTCATCATATCTCCTCCCAGGATGTTGTCCGCCGGCCTCCCTTCTCAGGCCTTTCTCCCCGATGATAAAACCAATTTCTTAATCATCTTATGGTAACCTTCCGTTTCCACCCACATCTCCTGCGCATCTTGCCCCCTTCTTTCACCCGGGCCTAGGGGGGGGGGGGGCTAAAAGCAATCTCGTCTATTACAATAAGGTTCTACCGATTACTCATACCAAAATAGTTGCCTTTTCTTTTTCAGCCAGTCTCGTCTTGAAAAGGTAGAAACAAGGAGAGTTAAGAATATGCACAGATTGACCGGTTGGGATGCGTTTTGTAGTGACAGTAGGGGTGGCTGGGTTGGTGGGCGAATCTAAAGATCTAAAGGGGTAGGATTCACTGATGGTATGTTTACTCCAAATATTGATTATCATCAGCAACATACCTTTCTTCGCCCAACAGGGACCTCCCCCTCTCACCCCCCACCCCTGCAGGCCATGCTATGCCGTTACCATATCAAATCCATTCTAGTCTTTGGTTACTCACACACTAACCCTTACCTCCCCCCCCCCCCCGGCGTGACTTCTCCACCCCCTCCTCTTTCCACGCCCTAATTCCCTATTTCTCCCCCCCCCAATGCCTCCCCACCCCCAGTTCGTCTACAGAACTGAACTTGAAATTCTTTTAGATTATTCACTTCTTGCGCGTCGGTTTATCTGTTTGTTTGTCTTTCTGTTCATCTGTCCTCCGTCGAGGTGTCGCTAGTCAATGTGCATTCTCCACGATCGATTGTTTTCTTTGGCCGTAACCCCCCCCCCCGTCCGCATACTCTCTTTGCCCTTTGTTTGTATTTCTCCCTCTTAATAAATAAACCTCAGACAGGGAGATAGACACGTTGACACTATCTCCCTGTCTATCTATCTCCCTGTCTATCTATCTATCTCCCTGTCTATCTATCTATCTCCCTGTCTATCTATCTATCTCCCTGTCTATCTATCTCCCTGTCTATCTATCTATCTCCCTGTCTATCTATCTATCTATCTATCTCTCTGTCTATCTTTCTGTCTGTCTATCTATCCCCCTGTCTATTTGTCTGTCTGTCTATCTATCTATCTCCCTGTCTATCTCCCTGTATGTCTATCTCCCTCTCTGTATGTCTATCTCCCTCCCTGTCTATTTGTCTGTCTCTCTGTCTGTCTGTCTTTCTGTCTATTTGTCTGTCTATCCCCCTGTCTGTTTGTCTGTCTGTCTGTCTCCCTGTCTGCCTGTCTATCATGGCCTCCGGTCAGTCTTAAGAAACAATGGATACCCGCTGTAAGGGTGGCTGCATGTGTAATTGTGAAGCAAAGGTTGCACAATCTTCAACCACACATTCTCCTGAATCGGCACTGCCTGATTCCAATGGTAAATAAGTCGAGGGTGACTGGAAACAATGGCGAGATAAGCAGAGAGCACATAGAGCACCTGGTATTCCCAAATAGTCACCCATTTTGTACTGACCAGGCTCAACGTCGCTTAACTTCGGTGATCTAATGGGAACCGGTGTGTCTCTATATGTCTCTATATGTCTCTCTATATCCCTATCTATCTCTATCTTGTATATATTTTATGTGTGTGCGCATGCCAGTTTCTTTTTCACAATCTCGCTCGAGCAAGCAACTCTAAATTAGCGTAAAAGAATGTTCCACCTTCTATGCAACAAGGGAATCATTGAAGTCTAAAACAAATAGCCAACATCTGACACGAGAGAGAATTTAGTGTGGATGCTTGAATCCCGGCTGAAAAGATGGCCGCAAATGAAAATTGATCATCTAAACACATTCGACTTTGAGCCAAATGAATCTACCAGTACAAGACGATAAAGTCATTATAATTAGTGGATCATTTGATAGACATATTTTTACTGCCTAGCACAGGGATTGAACCTTCACCATCCAGTCAATAAATAGCATTGTTTTGATCGTCATTTGTAATTATCTACCACACCTGCTGATTGGGATGTCTTTATTTAGTGTCTCCTCACAAGGACAGTTAGACACAAGGTCGGGTTTCAATGTGGGTGACAATCTATCTCTCTAAAAAGGAGCACTCTGGATTGGGATGAAACATTTTAACTGCCTCAGTCGAGAAGAATGTTTCCTTCATTTACAAAGGATAGAACAGATAGTGAAGTATTAGAACAGATACTACATTTTGCTCCCAGCCAAAAGGTCAATCGGTATGTTTATTGCGGTTAAAAAAAAGCGGGTACTTTTCTTCAAGATGGAATCAACTTGAATCGTTCAAACTTGAATCGGTCAAACTTGAATCGGTCAAACTTGAATCGGTCAAACTTGAATCGGTCAAACTTGAATCGTTCAAACTTGAATCGTTCAAACTTGAATCGTTCAAACTTGAATCGGTCAAACTTGAATCGGTCAAACTTGAATCGGTCAAACTTGAATCGTTCAAACTTGAATCGGTCAAACTTGAATCGGTCAAACTTGAATCGTTCAAACTTGAATCGGTCAAACCTGAATCGGTCAAACTTGACTCGGTCAAACTTGAACAGTTGGCAGAGAAATTGTATGTGTTTTCAAGGTCATCACTGATGTTCATGCATGGACAGAAATACTGTGATTTGAAGTAAGGAAAAAAATTGAAGAGGTCTGGTGATGCCCGGGACTGTACATGATTGTATGCCCACAAGACTCTAGTATAAGTCCTAGTACTGAGAAATATTATGAGAAAGGGAGATAGTTTGAATATGATTCGGATGCCCCGAAGACTCAAGTATAAGTCCTAGTACTGAGAAATATTATGAGAAAAGGAGATAGTTTGAATATGATTCGGATGCCCCGAAGACTGAAGTATAAGTCCTAGTACTGAGAAATATTATGAGAAAAGGGAGATAGTTTGAATATGATTCGGATGCCCCGAAGACTGAAGTATAAGTCCTAGTACTGAGAAATATTATGAGAAAGGGAGATAGTTTGAATATGATTCGGATGCCCCTACCTCCTCTACACACCACTGGGGTGAGATTCACTATTGAAGAGAAATTGTATGTGTTCTTAGGTCACCACTGATGTGATCTTCACATTCAGTGTTATTTTATGTCCAGAAATGCTGTGATTGGAAATAAGAGAAAATGTTTTTTTTTTTTTTATGGGAAGGGGGGGGGCAACAAATTTGCATTTTATAAAATTGTAAGTAGAAGTGGATGTTACTTTATTGAAATGTTCTAGAATATTGAACTGTTTGAAATTGGTAGGAAAAGACTAAAATAATTTATCTCCATAGTTATTTTATGCGTTATTAAAATATTCGTTAATTTATGCGTTATTAAAATATTCGTTATTTTATGCGTGATTAAAATATTCGTTATTTTATGCGTGATTAAAATATTCGTTATTTTATGCGTAATTAAAATATTCGTTATTTTATGCGTAATTAAAATATTCGTTATTTTATGCGTTATTAAAATATTCGTTAATTTATGCGTATTAAAATATTCGTTATTTTATGCGTTATTAGAATATTGGTGATTTTATGCGTTATTAGAATATTCGTGATTTTATGCATTATTTAAATATTCGTGATTTTATGCGTTATTAAAATATTCGTTATTTTATGCGTTATTAAAATATTCGTTAATTTATGCGTAATTAAAATATTCGATATTTTATGCGTAATTAAAATATTCGTTATTTTATGCGTTATTAAAATATTCGTTATTTTATGCGTTATTAAAATATTCGTTATTTTATGCGTTATTAAAATATTCCTTATTTTATGCGTTATTAAAATATTCGTTATTTTATGCGTTGTTAAAATATTTGTTATTTTATGCGTTATTAAAATATTCGTTATTTTATGCGTTGTTAGAATATTCGTTATTTTATGCGTTATTAAAATATTCGTTATTTTATGCGTTATTAAAATATTCGTTATTTTATGCGTTATTAGAATATTCGTTATTTTATGCGTTATTAAAATATTCGTTATTTTATGCGTTATTAAAATATTCGTTATTTTATGCGTTGTTAAAATATTCGTGATTTTATGCGTTATTAAAATATTCGTGATTTTATGCGTTATTAAAATATTCGTTATTTTATACGTAATTAAAATATTCGTTATTTTATGCATTGTTAGAATATTCGTTATTTTATGCGTTATTAAAATATTCGTTATTTTATGCGTTGTTAGAATATTCGTTATTTTATGCGTTGTTAGAATATTCGTTATTTTATGCGTTGTTAGAATATTCGTTATTTTATGCGTTGTTAAAATAATCGTTATTTTATGCGTTGTTAAAATATTCGTTATTTTATGCGTTGTTAAAATATTCGTTATTTTAAGCGGTGTTTGAATATTCGTTATTTTATGCGTTGTTAGAATATTCGTTATTTTATGCGTTGTTAGAATATTCGTTATTTTATGCGTTGTTAGAATATTCGTTATTTTATGCGTTGTTAAAATATTCGTTATTTTATGCGTTGTTAAAATATTCGTTATTTTAAGCGGTGTTTGAATATTCGTTATTTTATGCGTTGTTAGAATATTCGTTATTTTATGCGTTGTTAGAATATTCGTTATTTTATGCGTTGTTAGAATATCTGTTATTTTATGCGTTGTTAAAATATTCGTTATTTTATGCGTTGTTAAAGTATTCGTTATTTTATGCGTTGTTAAAATATTCGTTATTTTATGCGTTGTTAAAATATTCGTTATTTTATGCGTTGTTAAAATATTCGTTATTTTATGCGTTGTTAAAATATTCGTTATTTTATGCGTTGTTAAAATATTCGTTATTTTATGCGTTGTTAAAATATTCGTTATTTTATGCGTTGTTAAAATATTCGTTATTTTAAGCGGTGTTTGAATATTCGTTATTTTATGCGTTGTTAGAATATTCGTTATTTTATGCGTTGTTAGAATATTCGTTATTTTATGCGTTGTTAGAATATTCGTTATTTTATGCGTTGTTAAAATATTCGTTATTTTATGCGTTGTTAGAATATTCGTTATTTTATGCGTTGTTAGAATATTCGTTATTTTATGCGTTGTTAGAATATCTGTTATTTTATGCGTTGTTAAAATATTCGTTATTTTATGCGTTGTTAAAATATTCGTTATTTTATGCGTTGTTAAAATATTCGTTATTTTATGCGTTAAAATATTCGTTATTTTATGCGTTGTTAAAATATTCGTTATTTTATGCGTTGTTAAAATATTCGTTATTTTATGCGTTGTTAAAATATTCGTTATTTTATGCGTTGTTAAAATATTCGTTATTTTATGCGTTGTTAAAATATTCGTTATTTTATGCGTTGTTAAATTATTCGTTATTTTATACGTTGTTAAAATATTCGTTATTTTATGCGTTATTAAAATATGCGTTATTTTATGCGTTGTCAAAATATGCGTTATTTTATGCGTTGTCAAAATATTCGTTATTTTATGCGTTGTTAAAATATTCGTTATTTTATGCGTTATTAAAATATTCGTTATTTTATGCGTTGTTAGAATATTCGTTATTTTATGCGTTATTAAAATATTCGTTATTTTATGCGTTATTAAAATATTCGTTATTTTATGCGTTATTAGAATATTCGTTATTTTATGCGTTATTAAAATATGCGTTATTTTATGCGTTATTAAAATATTCGTGATTTTATGCGTTGTTAGAATATTCGTTATTTTATGCGTTGTTAAAATAATCGTTATTTTATGCGTTGTTAAAATATTCGTTATTTTATGCGTTGTTAAAATATTCGTTATTTTTAGCTGTGTTTGAATATTCGTTATTTTATGCGTTGTTAGAATATTCGTTATTTTATGCGTTGTTAGAATATTCGTTATTTTATGCGTTGTTAGAATATTCGTTATTTTATGCGTTGTTAAAATATTCGTTATTTTATGCGTTGTTAAAATATTCGTTATTTTAAGCGGTGTTTGAATATTCGTTATTTTATGCGTTGTTAGAATATTCGTTATTTTATGCGTTGTTAGAATATTCGTTATTTTATGCGTTGTTAGAATATTCGTTATTTTATGCGTTGTTAAAATATTCGTTATTTTATGCGTTGTTAAAATATTCGTTATTTTATGCGTTGTTAAAATATTCGTTATTTTATGCGTTGTTAAAATATTCGTTATTTTATGCGTTGTTAAAATATTCGTTATTTTATGCGTTGTTAAAATATTCGT
Source organism: Sepiola atlantica (assembly GCA_963556195.1). Lineage (NCBI taxonomy): Eukaryota > Metazoa > Mollusca > Cephalopoda > Sepiida > Sepiolidae > Sepiola > Sepiola atlantica. The sequence goes on along the minus strand of OY744530.1, from coordinate 112,591,863 downwards.
TATTTTATGCGTTGTTAAAATATTCGTTATTTTATGCGTTGTTAAATTATTCGTTATTTTATACGTTGTTAAAATATTCGTTATTTTATGCGTTATTAAAATATGCGTTATTTTATGCGTTGTCAAAATATGCGTTATTTTATGCGTTGTCAAAATATTCGTTATTTTATGCGTTGTTAAAATATTTGTTATTTTATGCGTTATTAAAATATTCGTTATTTTATGCGTTGTTAGAATATTCGTTATTTTATGCGTTATTAAAATATTCGTTATTTTATGCGTTATTAAAATATTCGTTATTTTATGCGTTATTAGAATATTCGTTATTTTATGCGTTATTAAAATATTCGTTATTTTATGCGTTATTAAAATATTCGTGATTTTATGCGTTGTTAAAATATTCGTTATTTTATGCGTTATTAAAATATTCGTGATTTTATGCGTTATTAAAATATTCGTTATTTTATACGTAATTAAAATATTCGTTATTTTATGCGTTGTTAGAATATTCGTTATTTTATGCGTTATTAAAATATTCGTTATTTTATGCGTTGTTAGAATATTCGTTATTTTATGCGTTGTTAGAATATTCGTTATTTTATGCGTTGTTAGAATATTCGTTATTTTATGCGTTGTTAAAATAATCGTTATTTTATGCGTTGTTAAAATATTCGTTATTTTATGCGTTGTTAAAATATTCGTTATTTTATGCGTTGTTAAAATATTCGTTATTTTATGCGTTGTTAAAATATTCGTTATTTTATGCGTTGTTAAAATATTCGTTATTTTAGGCGTTGTTAGAATATTCGTTATTTTATGCGTTGTTAAAATATTCGTTATTTTATGCGTTGTTAAAATATTCGTTATTTTATGCGTTATTAAATTATTCGTTATTTTATACGTTGTTAAAATATTCGTTATTTTATGCGTTATTAAAATATGCGTTATTTTATGCGTTGTCAAAATATGCGTTATTTTATGCGTTGTCAAAATATGCGTTATTTTATGCGTTGTCAAAATATGCGTTATTTTATGCGTTGTTAAAATATTCGTTATTTTATGCGTTGTTAAAATATTCGTTATTTTATGCGTTATTAAAATATTCGTTATTTTATGCGTTATTAAAATATTCGTTATTTTATACGTTCAACCTGAATTTAAGATTTCATATTAACATTACCATAAAGCAAGAATTCCATCATGAACTCTAAGTTGTGCGAGTGTATTTATAAACTTTTTAATTATACACCCATTGTGACAAAAGTCTTTTGATCAGCTGCAGTGGCTTATAAATAAGCCAACCATAGAAACTCATATCCCGTTTCATCTTAAATGGAAAAAACTATAAACTGTGTAGTATTCAGTTTTATCAATTATTACAAAGGTCATAGTGCGAGAGATTAAATCTGTTTATCACCTGAAGATTTGTTACGCCAACTTTCCCAACGATCATGAAAGAACATTGAATCTATAATAAGCTGTGCACTCGATCGTATCTCAATCTGCCTTCTTTACTATTACACTCACCATGCATAGTGGCAGAAGAGTGTTATATCGCCACTTAATTTTTTTTTAATTCGCCCTAAACAAGGCATATCCACTGAAGTATAACGGGCTACTGTGATGAGGGCAGATTTATAGATAGTAAAGGGCAAACTGGGGGGGGGGGCAGCAAGACGTTTGTTCACATTACATTTAAATTTTTGCATATTCGTAAGATTGGGGAAACGGGGAGCAGGGAGGGAAACCCAAAAATTGTAAAATTCTAACTGTAAACTCTGATCACAGGTTAATCATGAAATATAAAATGATCGTATTTTCTATACGTTGAGATCGATTTACTCCTACGATCCCTCTTCTCGCTCAAACTCACAGGTGCATCCTACAACCGAACTGACATTTAACCGGAAATTGACTTCGATTTTATAAGAACCTCTTTTCCTTTAAACTAAGCTTCCAGAAAGATAAAAAAAGAAAAATCGAAGAAAAAAGTTATATTTTTGGAAGCTTCGAAAAGCTAGGAAATCGAACAACATAATGTTCGATTTTATGTTCAAATCGTGTGTGTGTGTGTGTGTGTGTGTATATATATATATATATAATTCAAAATGGCGTATTAGTGGGTTCCCCCACTTCTTTGTTTTTTGTTTGTTTTCACCCAAAAATGAACCACTGTCTAGTGTAGGTTTTTTTCAAGACACTTTAATCCAATAATTTTTTTACTCTTTGTGAATTTTTTCTGATTTTGTAATGTTGCAGAGACGATATTAACATAAAAATGTTGTTTGGCACAAGACAAATGAAACGGACCGTAAAAAATATATCTCACAGAAATGTTATGTTTTTTGGAAATGTGAAAAATAAAAATAAAAATAATAAAACAAAAACATGGTTATTGGAATATAATATGAACCTGACTTATATATAGATAATAACAAATCAGCAGTTGTCGGCCAAGTCATCAAAGAGATGCGATTATCTGATCAGAATGTTAAAACCAAAAGTGGCAAATCAACTTGGTGCCAAAAAGAATAATGAACATCTGAAATTATTAGGAATTAAACTTTAGACACTGACCAAACCAAAAAAGCTATTGAACATTAATACCTACAGATAAGCGCTCTATAAAGTTTGGTATGTGTATATCTATTATTCTACTGAAGCTAATCGACGTTTGTTTCCCTAAGACTTTTTTCCTATATATTTTAATCACACAAAATACATGTTAAAATATTCCTTGATTTTGAGATTGTTATGTTTTAAAACACTTTTATTTTAATTGTTCTAACTAGCCACAATTTGCAATTCATTCGCCAAGTTACCCATCTCTTAGGATGAAAGTGATAGATAGAAGTTGACTTTCTCACACACCCATATTATACATCATTTATCACTCTTGTTTACCCCCCCCCCCTTCTCTCTCTCTCTCTCTCTCTCCATCTCTCTCCCTCCCTCTCTTTCTCTTTCTCTTTCTCTTTCTCTCTCTCTTTCTCTCTCTCTTTCTCTTTCTCTCTCTCTCTTTCTCTCTCCCTCTTTCTCTTTCTCTTTCTCTATTTCTCTCTATATATTTTTCTCTTTCTCTCTCTTTCTCTTTCTCTTTCTCTTTCTCTCTCTTTCTCTTTCTCTCTTTCTCCCCCCCCCCCCCTCTCTGTCTCTTCCCCCTCTCTGTCTCTTCCCCCCCCTTATCTCTCTCTCTTTCTCCCCCCTTCTCTCTCTCTCTTTCTCTCCCCTTCTCTCTCCCCCTTCTCTCTCTCTTTCTCCACCCCTTCTCTCTCTTTTTCTCCCCCTCCTTCTCTCTCTCTTTCTCTTTCTCCCCCCTCCTTCTCTCTCTTTCTCTCTCTCTTTTTTTCTCCCCCCCTCTCTCCCCCCCTCTCTTTCTCTTTCTCCCCCTCTCTCTCTCCCCCTTTCTCTCTCTCTCTTTCTGTTTAACAATAGGTGGGAAATAATAAAAAGATTGGAATTGTCCATTATAAACAAGACAGTATGACCAAAAGTAGTGATACTATTTAATCAGTAGCTGTAAAAAGAGAGGCACAAATAAACTAATTTTGGACTTTTATTTTTTTTATATTTTGCAAATTTCTTTTTCCTTGATTCAAACTATTTTGCTTGAGCTCAATGGGTAAGTTTCTTCCTATTTTTTTTTATTTTTCTTATCTTTCTGTTTTTGCTGGAGATGGGGCATCCTACCGGATGCCAGCCATTCACTGGCTATTTCAGACACTCTGGCCTAGAGATTGTTTTAAGATTCTAACCGTCCCTTTAAGTGCAATTGTTTGTATTTCTCTTGTACTCGGTTCACTGGGTATACTCGCCAGATAGCTCTTGAAATTCTTCATTAGTCCTGTTGCTTCTATAATTACTGGGATGATGGAGATCTTCCTAAGATTCCAGTTTCTTTTTTTCCAGTTTTTTTCATGTCGTACATAAGACCTTGGTATTTCGTAATCTTTTCCCTTTCAGCTCTGTTTAATCCTGCATCATTAGTGTGTGTGTGTACACAAACTCCGAAACTAATTAACCGATCATTATGAATGTATGAACATAGCTTCTAGGCGTAACGGTGGGTAATGTGGGCTAAAAATAGTTAAGTTAGTTTTGAGCAAAAGGGGGGGGGGAAAGCTGACAAAACTAAAAATCTATTGAACATAAACACTTAAATATAATCTCCTTTTCAAATTATGTAGGTAAGAGCACTTATTACACTAAAAAAATGCCTGAGCAGCCCCGTCGGCATTCCCCGGTAGGGGCGCCTCAGGTAATTAGCAATAAACTAACCCCTTCTCAAAGGGTGAGGAGGCAAAGCTTGGGAGGGTGGACTTCCTAGAACTGCACAGGACAGACCCACAGACCGGCGGAATCAAGGACCAAAGGCCAAGATGGTGATATCCAATTCCTTCCCACAGCAGGAATATGTGACACAAAGTCGGAAAGCGGGGGAAGAGTCAAATCAGCGCCCCTAAAGAAGGAGCACTCTGGCCTAGCAAAAATAGCCTGGGCAGCCCCGTCGGCATTCCTCGGTCAGGGCGCCTCAGGCAGCAAGCGATAAACTTACTCCACCCTAAAGAGGGGAGGCAAGGCCTGGGAGGGTGGACCTCCTTCAACTGCACAAGACAATGCCTCAGACCGGTGGAATCAAGACCCGAAGGCCAAGACGATACCGGTCTATAGGGTGTCGTATCCATCGGAACAGATACTACACTCCCAGCTAAATCTGGATTAATCAACGTTTGTTTCCCCAAGGCTTTTTCTTATATATTTTAACTACACAAATTACATGTTAAAATATTCCTTGGTATTGGGATTGAGTTATGTTTGGGAAAAACTTATGTTAATTGTTCTCATTCACTGTAATTAGTAATTGAATCATCAAGTGGGCCATCTCTTCCTAACTTTCTATTACTTTCACAATCTCTCAGTAATATTCAGTACGTCGCCTATGACTTTTGCTTCCGTCTCTCTCTCTCTTTCACTTTCTCTCTCTGTTTATTAATAGTTAAAGTGTTATATAATGGGACGCATGGGTGATGGACGTACAGAGAGATCGCTTAACTTGCGCGATTTGTAACGGAGTCATCTCGTGCAAAGTTGGTGCGATGTGTTCTCACGATTCGCGGGGATAGTTGACGAGACCTCGGGGTCGGGAGTTAGGTCACACCTGTGCGTCGATCACGAGATTTCGTGACGTCACAGTTTTCCCGGTGGGAAAACGGCAGTGAGATTTTCAGTTTGGACTTGGAAGCCATGTAGCGATTACATGAGCTAGGGGATTTCGGATCCCCAAAAATGAGTCAGACGATGTTCCCCTCTTCCTTCCTTTGCAAGTAATTAAAAATTAGGAAATTAACTAGCGTAAGCTTCTCTCTCTACTACGACGTAACTGCTCCAGTATCGACAAGCTAATAAAAATAAATGGCTCAAAGTAAAAAGAAAGGCTTGTTATAAATTATCGTGTGTAAAAGATTTGATTTCAACTTGCGAGGAAACAGCCAGGGACGGTAGACGATGGAGATTGTGACCACGGACAATGTGGCCGAAAGAAGACAGATAGCAGCCCGACACAAGCTGCAGGCAACAACGACGACGCACGTTTAGTACAAATAGTTCTCCCCCTCCTCCAGCTGGGATTCTCGAATAGAAACGACACATCGTCCCGTTCGCAGGATCAACGGGCGAACTGTTCTACGACGCCAGATTCGACATTACAACGGTTGTTATAAACTAGCAATTCAACAAAAGGAAATAAAGAAAGGAAAGAATAAAATAATTAGAATAGTTCATTATAAACAAAAGGGAATTTCACCACAGGCAGTAATACTATTTAACCTGTAGATTGAGAGAAAAGAGAAAGATATATTAGCAAAGAGAAAAAGGCTAACTTTGACTTTTGTACATTTATATTTTTAGATTTAACTTGGTTTGCAAATCACTTTTTGCTGATTCCAACAATCTAACCCGATCCTAACGGATGACCCAACAGGTCACATATTTTTCTCATATTTATACATAAGAGTTGTTATTATTATTATGGGGTGTTTGCAAAATCGATAACATAACTTTAGGATTATGTTTTATATGTGCAAATAATGAAATAAGTTCCCATAAACATAGGTATTAAAATGCTTGGTTTCTGAGTGATATGCTATTAAAACAAATATTGATCAACATACTTTATTGTAAGCATCGAAAACGTACATCTTGTGCTACCAGATCAGGCTGTCTGTAGATACTGGCTTCCTGACTAAAAATGCACCAAATATTGATGTTATTGTTTTTTTCCTTTCTCTTTGTAAAACTCAATCATATTTTGCAAAACCAAAAACAAAAATAGCAATTTTCTTCTACAAAACAACCAAATAAAACACCATGAATAAATATTTGAAAATATAAAGAACGTGAAGCATGACAATTTTTTCCCCCAAAATGACCGGATTCGGCATTAAATAACCTGAAAAGGGTCGATATGCCGTAAAGCAAAACTACCAAACCAAACCTAATAAGTACATTTTTTTCCGCATTAACTAGTGTACTCTTTACATTAATGCAGGTTTCACGTAAACACCTCATAGAAGCAAGTGTTGCATACCTTTTAATTTCTCGTACCTTCTCTTCCTCGTGTGAAGGGGTGTCGTCTCGGTGTCGTCTAGTGGTTGAGTTCTTTCTTCACTTCATACTGCCGTGAACATCGCCGTCCGCTGTGTCTGCAACAAAAACCTTTCTAACACGATTCAGGAGCCAACAATCTTTTAAATTTTGATTAGTTTTATTCAGGCGTCAGTTTTCTGTCACTCTTGGAGATGTTTTACTAAATGTTGAGGAAGAGATCAAATTACTACTTTATCGTAGTTAATTCATAGCTTAAGTTCTTAGCCATTCGAGGAGGGGGGGAGAAGGAATCTCATGCCTGTATTCTCTTAGGGAAATAAATTCCCCTTTTCATTTCGGACTACATAGAGAAATACGTCTGTTCAGCTTGCTTCCAAAAACCAGACTGACTAAACTCAGTTTCCCACACAAGAACCCGTGACGTCATAGAACCCTTATGCGCAGGTGCATTTTGACTCTTGACCTGAGGTCTCGTCAACGTGGTGGCCCTGTCAATGCTTGTGAGCTATGACTGTGAGAACAAGCCCTATTTTGCACTCGGTTGTACGGGTTCACCCGCACTAAATCGTGCAAGCCAAACCAAACGATCCTCCATGCATACGTCCACTTTAACATGCGTCCGGCCTCACAGGGCCATTATCCAACACACACAATTTGCTGCCGTCTACAATTCAATTGTGGAGATTCTGCTCACGATGTACTAGAGTTGAATAAACTGCAGTAATTACTGAGATCTACTTTTTTATGTACACGCAATCTCTTGCATAATGCTTAGGTGTAATTCGATTGGCAGGCTAAAAATTGCATAGAAATACACCGAGCCATTCGAACACTTCTGCACATGTGCAGCTTTTCCCTAATTTCCGCACACCTCGTTGGTGGAAACAGACAATTCAGTTCCTGAACGAGATGCAGCGGAGACAAGACGCTAAATATATTCTCGTTCTTTGCCAGGACACGGCAAGACAAGATGAAACTCCATAACTTAATATTCTGTATTTAGCTTCGGCCTGCCTGCCGAACAAACTTGCCTTACATGCTTATGTTCCTGTTTTAATGAAACGTTAAATAAAGTTGATTTTATTTTAGTGAAGATGATGCTATTTTAACATGGATCCTCTTTCTCTTCGTCATTTCAAGCCAGCTCAGTTAGATAAATACAGACACGACCGACTCGACAAAATGGCGATCTCCCGTCTCCAGCAAGCGACTCTTCAACTCACACCAACTCTTCACAATAATTGATTCCAACTGGCCTCAAAAGATAAAAATGTGACTGAAATGGGAGCACTATTATGCATGATGGGCAGTCGTCGACGAGTGGCAGCAAGTGGAATGTCATCCACGACATCAGGCATCATGAATGAAGTCACGAGTTCCAATGCATGGCTCCAAAAATTACTGGCAGAACATAACTCGTGTACTTATGACGAGTATCTTCTACGCTATCACCGTGACTGTCTTGGATTCTCCAGCTATGCAGCTGGTAACTCCATGTATACTTTCTCCATAGCGCACTCCTTCTCACAGACTGTCACTTTTCCGACCCGCCTCCCTGATAGTGTGGACCAGCAAGCCTCACTTCTCGACCTTTTCTTGATCTCACTGCCCGACGCTTGTGCAAGAATGTCCATAGCTCGCTCCCAAATACTGACCACCTTGTGGTAATGATTGATATCACCCTAGAATCTCGTCACAAAGCTGATGAGCCGTTGCTCAAAACGACGAGATACTATAAGCGAATTGATTGGGAATCCATCAGCGATCACATCAGAGATGATGCCCCATGGAGTGAAACTTTTTCTCTCCCTGCTGATTAGTGTGCAAATGAGTTAACCAAATGCGTCAAAGCAGGCATTGAAGCACATGTCCCCATGCGAAAATTCTACAGCAAGCGCTACGCACCACAATGGTTCACCTCGAACTGTGCAGCTGCTATTGCTCAGAGGCAGCAAGCATTCCGACAATTCAACCGCCACAAGTCAACTACAAATAGACAGAAACTTATAGCAGCAAGAAATCATTGTAAGACTGTAATAGATGAAGCAAAGAGAAGGTATCCAGAGATGACCAGAAAACGCATTGAGTCACAGAAACTAGGTATTCGCGATTTCTGTAAAATCTTCAATAGTGTCGTGAACAATGGGCAATCAACAATTCTCCCGCTATCCAACCACAATGATGTCGTTTTCTTGTTTTGTTATATTCACGCAGGAGGCGATGAATGTTTTATTCAGCCATCTTTGGTTTGGAACCCTTTTTATGGTACAGAGGATGAGCTTGTGTAGCACTGCCATCCGCTAAACAATAAACGAAGCGCCATCTTCTCTCTCCTGATTTGAGAACTGTTACTTTGCACCAGTCGTTCAAAGTCAATAAACCAACGAGAAATAATTAGTAATTCGTAGAAAATGCAGGACTGCGGCCTACACAAGTGAGAAAAAAGGGAGAGGTTGATCCGTATTTGTTTCGATGACCTATAACTCAGAAAGTAGTCCTTCGGCTGAAATTAATACACCCTGAAGGCTGATTGGTCCCCCGTATAACCAAATCACCTTGCAGGAGCTGCTCTCCGCCATGAGAAAGAAATGTAAATACTTAGTACTGCTACAAGTCTCTCTCGCTTGGCGTCTACAGCAGGTTTTCTCAACGGGCGAAGAAGGGGTGTTTTTTTTCTGTTTTGTTTTATTACATTCGTCTAAGTTTTCTTCATATATTCATTCGTTTGTTCATATAGAAATGATGATGATGATTATAATAATAATAAATGGCGATTCACTAGAAAGGAAAGCAAAGTAAAATAAATAAATAAACACATTTTTAGTATGTTTTTAAAATGCTGTGGGCAATGCAATGTCCTGGGTAGGATGTAAGCTGGAAGGAACAAAAATAATAAATCGAATACGAAATGTGACTTACTATTTATTTTTTCTTAAAATCTTACATAACATAAAGTGCGGTGTTAGCTGTTTGTGTGTTGTCCGGATGATTATTAAAAATAATTTATTTAATATTTCGGGAAAAGAAACTTCCCTTTGTTAAAAATAATAAACACCAGAGGAAAATTCCGTCCCTGCAGAGAATCTACCAAAATGGATGCCAGAAGGTGTTTATTATTTTTGACAAAGGGAAGTTTCTTTTCCCGAAATATTAAATAAATGAGTTTTAATCATCATCCGGACAACACACAAACAAACAGCTAACACCACACTTGCTGTTATGTAAGATTTTAAGAAAAAATAAATAGTAAGTCACATTTCGTATTCGATTTATTATTTTTGTTCCTTCCAGCTTACATCTTACCCGGCACTTTGCATTGCCCACAGCCTTTTAAAAACATACTACTACTATTCCCAGCAATGCTTCAAGCAAACTACCATTCTCTATGAAAAACATTTTTATTTACTCTGTGACCTAGTCATCTAGAAAAAGGATCTCTTATTCGATGGATGACGTTTCACTTCCTGACGTCATAAACGGTGCACGGTTATTCCCCATCTGTTGTAATAGATGGCGTCATCCTTTATCGTTTTGATGACGTCATCAAGTGTGCACGGGGTTGCCAGATAACAAGATCCACAGAGTTTTAGTAGTGTACCTATATAGATATATCTCTCCGTCCGTAAATAAAGTATCGCTCAATCTATAATCTTTCTCGTTCAGTTGCAACAAAAAGAATTATATCCGTTCTCCTTTGAAATCGAGAAAGATAAGTTTTTCTTACTCAGACACAAAAAAAAATGGAAAGAAAAATAATCTAGGTGACTGGAATTTCTATTTTTTGATTCGCATGAGAATAAAAAAGAAGAAGCCTTCACTTCCCACATCTCAGCCTCCCTCAGAATCTTACCATATTCAAGGATTGATAAACTTAGAAATTATATAGAAACAGAATAAAGATGTTTATGTAATCAGTGACGTCACACAGTGGATGTATCAAAAACTAGCTGAAGGACCAGTCTAGACAGGGTCATAGGTTATCAGATAATTCTGCTTGTCCAAATGTTGCATCATATGGAAACTAATTTGTTCATTTTTCTTTGTTCAATGAAAAAAAATGATAACAAATTTTTTTTTTATTTTTTTTTTATTTTTTTTTTATTTATTTTTTTTTTTTTTTAAATTTTTTAAAATTTTCTTTTTTCTTTTCTTTTTGTTTTTTGTTTTTTTTTCTTTCTTGTTTTTCTTTCTTTTCCTTTATTTTCTTTCTTTTTCTTGTTCTTTCTTATATATATATATATATATATATATATATATATATATATCTAAATGAATGAATGCGAAAGTTTTTTTTTTCCTTTATCACTCATATATTACAATCAAAACGGGTACTATAGTATCTGTTCTGTTGTCAATCACCTTTTTTGGGGGGAGAGGAGTTTGTTCCTCACCATACCATCCTCTAAGGATTACCTTCTCCTTTTAGGGGGTAGGGGGTGTACTATCTATTCTGTTGCCATAATATCATTCTCCTAGGCATTAACTCTTTTTTTTGGGGGGGTGCAGGGTGTTATGTTCGTTCGTCATGATATCATCTTTTCAATCATTGTCTCCTCTTTTGAGGGTCAGTGTCTGTAGTTCGTCCCAGCCTATAAAAAAATAGAGACCGGACGGAGCATATTTTTGCTAGTAACTTATATTATTATGTTCTCCAGCTTTTCTGGACGCTAACTCAGTCTAATGACCTGACATGTTCAGAGAATTAATTTAAATTCTCTACACACGCGTTGCTAAACTTGATCAAATAGAATATGATGAAACATTGTAAAAGAGGTCATTTTTTTTTCATACTATTGGTTAATCATTGTACGAATAGTTAAAACTACTTTGTGTATCGTAACTTGTGTCTAACGAGAGATGACCAAGCCCGTGTATTTGCCGCGACTATAATTGCAGAGGGCAGGCTCAAGCTGGTCAGTGAAACGTTGACTAGAGCATTTGGGTCCGGTTTTTGCAAGCTGTGTCACTGGGACCCTCCTCCCCTCCACCCACTTAGGACTGTCCACGTTTTTAAGAATAGCCCAAACTAGAAACTGGGCTGGAAGATAGCTGAAGCTTTAGTCATTGGTTTGGTGTTGTTGTTGTTGGTGGTAAGTATCCAGTTCGTCATATGAGCAGGAGGGACAAACATTTTCAGGCTCACATTATTGTACTTTAAATGTTTTCTTCAATTCCAACCATCAAAGTAGAATTTTAAATCTCTCTATATTTATACACTGTCGAATTACTGAGTATAAATGTCTACCAAGATATGGAATAGGATTACACTCCACATACCGTCTGGTAAGAACAAAAATATTCTTTATTTTACTATTTTGAAAAATCAATGTTTTTCTGTTTAATACTTTAGTTTTTGAATTACTGTTAAATCGGTTGATAGGTGTATCTATACAGACTGTTTGGAAAATCGATGGCATAACTTCGGGATTATGTTCCATACGTGTAAAGAAGAATCTTTGTGTGGGGGTTGCTTTAGTAACAGCACTCCATTGCTAGTCTAATTTATAAAATCGGGGGACTTATGTTTTGAGGCATGTCCGTCCGTCCGTCCGTCCGTCCGTCCGTCCGCAACTATCCATTGAATTTCTCTGAAATTTTGCATGAAGTTGTAACTTTGGTCAGGTTAGCAAGTGACATTCTCCGATTTTTGTAAAAACATCTGGTTAGCCCCCCAGGGGGTCAAAAGGCCCCGAAATGGCAAAAAAATGACATTTTTTGCCCCATAACTTTTCATCCATCCATTCAATTTCTCTGAAACTTGGCCAAAATGTGGAGGCAATTGTTCCTAATAGAAAATAAGTATCGCTGACCTTGGAACAATCTGGTTCGCGCCCCAGGGGTTCAAAAGCCCCCAAAATTGCAAAAAATGACCCTTTTCTCCCATAACGTTTGATCCATCCATTCAATTTTTCTGAAACTTGGCCAAAATGTAGAGGCGATTGTTGTGGATATAAAATGAGCATCCTTGACCTCAGAAAAGTCCTGGTTCGTGCCCCCAGGGGGTCAAAGGGGAAGGGGTCAAAAATGCCCCAAATTGCCCAAATTTATTGCATTTTACACTCGCCACATCGAGTCACATACAGAGGGGGACCACGCACACGCGGCTTGTTTCTTTTGTGGTCCATTTCTTACTCTTCATAGTGGTTTGAGCTGATCACATTTAGTTACTTGTATTTGGTCTGCTGTATTCTGTTACCTGAAATAAGGGCCAATATTCGCAGGATGACAACCAGATTCCCCATGTTGCCAATCATGAAGCTTAGATCTTTATTGTTAGCACTGCAGCTTTTATATTTCCTTGCCATTTTTGTCATGGTTTTGTTGGTGTAATGTAGTAACACCAGACCCAGGCTTATTTTACATGCGATTATGTCACAGGAATAGTGTTTATATATCTCATATGTAGAAATAGCAGTGCACTATCACACACATTGTATGTGCTATAAACTTCTAACACATACAATGTTGATCAGTATTTGTTTCAATGGTCTATAATTTGGACACCAAGCGTTTCTAGACTGCATATGCACATATAGAACATAATCCCAGAGTTATGTGCACATATAGAACATAATCCCTAAGTTTTATATAGACATATAGAACATAATCCCAGAGGTTTATATAGACATATAGAACATAATCCCAGAGTTATATATAGACATATAGAACATAATCCCAGAGTTATATATAGACATATAGAACATAATCCCAGCGTTATATATAGACATATAGAACATAATCCCAGCGTTATGTTATCGATTATGTAAACACCCTGGATAATAAACTTGTCGTTCTATTCTGAGAGGTGACAGTTGTGAAGTAGATAAAAATACTTATTGACGACTTGGGTGTGCCAAGTTCGAATCCAGTCAGTTCCATAACCCCACTTTCACTATGGATGTTGGCAATTTTCAGGTGGTCCCTCCTGTAAGTACTTGATAGCATAAAGAATTAGGGGAAACCTATGTCCACAACAGAATCAAGCCGGTCGTCAAAAAAGTTGTACGATTCTAATTCATACGGATTTACTTCAGTTCTTGTCTGTCTGTTTGTTTACAAACTCTTTGCACGGAATTAGAGATAGACCCCCATAACTATATATATATATATATATACAGAGCCCTCTAAAAAAGAAGCGCACTCCTATTTGCTGGAGCGAAGGAGAGGAGGGCTCATTTTATATTCAGCGGGAGTTGAGCGGGAGCAATTCCATTTGGGACTAAAGAGCGGTGGTTTTATCGCTCCGCGCTCCTTGCTCCAAAATTATTTGATTGTTTTTTAAACATTAGTTTTTTATTCAGCCATATAAAGGAAAAGTAAAGAAAGTCTCAGAGTTTACTCTGAATTATTTTTAAAAATTATATCTCTGGTAGAGAGAGGGAGGGGGCTCAGGCGGAAGACGATTTAATTGTAATGTGTTTAACAATCTTTATTTTTATTGTTTTATTCGTCCCCCCCCCCCAACCCCGTCGACTTGCTATCAAGCGATGAGACAGATCAAAGGCGTCATTAAAGTTTTTATTGCAGTCAGTGACTTGAGCGTTCTATTTCTTTGGAAAGATTAAAGAAAGTTGAAATACATTTGAGTTAGGGGTACGAACGATTTTGACACCATCTGAGTGCAGGTCGGGAGGGGGGCGAGAGAGAGAATTCAAAATGTTTACTAGCTGACCTGAGATAATTACTAAGGCCCTTTTAAAAAGTACACTGCTATCTTTCTGTTGAATAAAAACTCTGAAAATTAGCACTCTAGATAGGGGAGGTAAGTTGCCCAATCAAGGTTCCAGAGTACAGTCTACCCTACTATTTAATTCATATAACTTTGGGAAGGATATATGTGGATTCATACCGTTCCTAAGTGTATTAGTGAAAGTTATGCTGTTTTTCTTCTCTTAGACTAGATAGTCTGCTTGACTGGATAGAAGTATGTATGTATGTATAATACACAATTTAGGAAAATTCGTCAATGGAAAATTCGGCAACGGAAAACTCGGCAATTTTGGCCAAGTAAGAAAATTCGGCAATTATCGAATAAATATCGATTGAAAATAGATTTTAGAACCGTTTTTTACAGGAGATATACTTGTAAATACGGGGCTACCCCCTCCCCAGTGAAGAATATTTTTTATATTATTTTTTTGGTACTTGTGCAGTTTACGAACCGGGCTATTTTTTAGATAAGATTTTCAAGTTAAATTAAATTTTTACGATATCTTTTGTTTATTAAATTGTTAGGTGAAAGTACAGAATAGTTAACAAAGAATGTCTTTCTAAATAATGTTATTTCAATCCGGTTCGTAATTACGTTACGAAATTAAAGGTTTGGACCGGGTTATATTTTACATAAAATTTTCAAGTTAAATTAAATTTTTACGATATCTTCTGTTTATTAAATTGTTACGGGAAAGTACAGAATAGTTAACAAAGCACCACCCCCATTCTCCCCATGTAAAAAATCGTTGTCTAAATAATGTTATTATTGCAAGCCGGTTCGTAATCAAGTTACGAGATTAAATCCATCATAATTCATTTAGATTTCTTCGTAAACAAGTCAGCCATTTGAATTGACAAAACATCAATTACTTCGTGTGTGTGCAAAACTTGAAAGGAATTGATAAACTATCGAGTAGAAAGTCATTTAAACTGGCTTTAAATTCTTAGAAAATTTCCATGTATTTAAAAAAGCAAAATTGTGTTCTTGTTCTCAGGAAACGAAAATTTACGTATAATCCTATACTTCGTCCGACATGTTCTCCTATAACTCTCAAAATATTAGCGAGATTTTGTCAAATATTATCTTACGGTCTTACACTTAAAGTGACATCTCAACCCATATTGACGAGATCCTTTGACGCCCACCCCTATCCTTCGACCACTCATTGGCAAGATAGAACGTTTATGGAAGAAGGTACATTTTCATTATGGAGCGCTGAAAAAGAGCCGCTCCTTTTTTATAGGAGTTGGATCAGGAGCGGGTTCTTTTTGAAAATGGGGAGCGTGAGAGGAGCCAGCTCCAATTTTGGACGTTGGAGCAGGAGCGGGAGCAGCTCCAAAAGTAGTGGAGCGCGTAAAGCCCTGTATATATACATATATATATATAATTTGTGTAATTAGGCAGCATTCCTTCTCTTATGCATGTTTGGTTAAACAATAGCGCCAGCTTCTGTTTATTTAGTTTTTTTATTCTTTTTTCGATTCGTCGCACGACCGATTTGGTATTGTCGTCCATGTTGTATAAAAAATCGCCATATTTTCGCGAACGTTTTCGACCGACGTCGGTCATCTTCAGGCGGATGAATGAGTATTCAAAATAAAAGATTGGTGAATTTATTAAGAAGACGTTTTTAAAAAAACATTTCAATACCGCATTAAAAACACTTCAACATACCTTCGCCCCCTCATAACGAGCATGGTTGATACTAGGTTTATGGGGAGACGAATACTGCAATATGAAATCGCAAGAATGGCCGTGTTCCTGGTTAAAATATTCCTGAATTGATTTTTTGGGATGCTATGTGTTATCAAGTGTTGGTAGATTGAACTTTGATTGGAGGTGAGATGGCAAGTTAGTCGGCGTGATATGCTAGTTCTAGTTCTAGTCATGCCGATATACGTGTTGTTTGCAGAGACACATTCTCTGATAGGGCATTTAAACACGTATATGGCATTACTAGTTTTTAGTAAGCTATTGTCGGCCGGGTTATTTTTTATTAATAAATTTATGGTTTTAGATTTCTTGTAATAAATAATAAATCTAATTTTAAAGTCATTATCTACGGGGGATATATGTTTATATATGATATTTTAATTATTTTTTCATCAACTTTATAGTTGGGAGATATATATATATATATATATATATATATATATATATATATATATATAATTTGTGTGTATTTAGGCAGCATAT
>OY744530.1:112485347-112570347 GCA_963556195.1 Sepiola atlantica | reverse complement strand
ATCTGATATTTGAGCAAGATCCGGATTGACTATTTATTAAAACGGTCTACCACAGAATTGTCGAGAGCAAAAGACGGACAGTAAAAAATATATTCGCGTAAGTCATTTGCGCTTCTAACAAAGAACTGTTGAATAAGCAAGTCGCATTTTTGCAAAATGAAAAAAGGTTAAAAAGATTTCCCATAAAACTAGTCTTATTAGGCTTATAGCGACGGACTTGGTTTTGTAAAACTACGTACACATATATATAAAAAATTAAAAAAAAAATTTTTTCCTTAGTTTTGTGTTTCAAACAAAAGAACTGGGATTGAATTTTTTTTATTAAGGAATAATATATGTCTTGTTTTGTGTATTAGTTTAGCAAACTAATTATATTAAGCACGTTGTGGGGAAAACTGATTTATTTTTACAAGTGTAAATTGTGTGGTGCATAACTTGAATTCGTGAATGATGGACACTGAATTCAAAGATTCTCTTTTTCAATTACTTAAATTCCAAACGGAACAAAATGTTGCGTTACAAAAACAACAAGTTGAACAACAAATGGAACTTCAAAGAAAACAAGTTGAAATTGAGGAGAAATTTAAGAGTTGTTGGAACAGCAAAAAGCCCAAAGAAAAATGCATGCTGAACAAAAAGAGCTGGCGACAGCACAAGAAGAAAGATTCCAAGAAAAACTGCTACAACAGCAGAAACACTTCGAAGAACTCTTGATAAAAACACAGGAGAAACAGAAAATTTCTGGAGGCAACACAGTTAACGAAAGCAAACGAGAATCATAATGCATTCTCCCAGACGGCTGTGTGGAGCGCTATCGAAATTTTCAATTATAATCCAGAAGACGATGTCACTTTTGCTCACTTCTATAGAAGATATGAGGATATTTTTGTATCGGACTGCAGTACATGGACAGACTCTAAAAAAGTTAGATTTTTGCTAAGAAAATTAGGAGCTGCTGAGCATACAAAGTTCGTGAATTTTATCCTTCCAAAAAAGACCAGTGAGTTGAACTTCCAGGAGGCAGTTACTTTACTAACAGAACTGTTTTCTACAAAAACTTCTCTTTCCCACAGGAGATATAAGTGTATGAATGTCACTAGAAGAGAGGAAGACGACTACATTACGTATGCAAGTATAGTAAATAAACTTTGCGACGATTTTAAATTAGAGGAATTATCATCGGATAATTTTAAATGTTTAATATTCTTGCAAGGTCTGGTCTTAAATAAAGACTCTGAAATCAGACGTCGTGTTTTAAATAAACTCGAAAATGAGCCATGTCTAACAATACAAAACTTAGCGGAAGACTGTGAACGTTTTGTTGCGTTGAAACAGGACAGTCGTGACATAGAGGAAAACGGAGTGTCGCACATTAAAAAAATCCATCAGAAGAAAAAATTGACTTCAATGAATAACCAGAGAAAAAAACATGGAAAAGATCCACCTGGACCGTGTTGGAGGTGTGGAGATAACCATTGGTACAATGAGTGTCCCTACATATTCAAACAATGTGACAACTGCCACCAGAAAGGACATAAGGCATCACGTTGTAGAAAAAAATCTGGTAGAAAGACAGCCATTAAACTGATAAAAATTGAACCTGAAAAACAAAATATCCGGAAATATGTACAGGTCAAAATGCTTAAAAAAAAGACTACAGCTTGATAGTGGGTCTGACATTTCCATCATTAATGTACAGACATGGAAGAAGCTTGGGAGACCCACTATGATCAAATCACAAAAAACGGCGAGAAGCGTCAGTGGTGAATAAATAACCTTCGAAGGGGAATTATTGACGAATATTTCTTTCCAGAATAAGACCGTAAAAGCCAAAATTTTTGTTATGCGAAAAACGAATAACCTTTTTGGAACTGATCTGATTGAAAAGTTTAGACTATGGGATCTGCCTTTAAGCTCCTTTTGCCAAAAGGTTGAGGATTCGAATGTGGAGGCAGACAAACTCAAGAGGGAATTAAAAGAAAATTTTCCAGACGTATTTTCAGGCGGTCTTGGAAGGTGTACAAAAGCGGTAGCAAAGTTTGAAGTTAAAACAAATGAACTACCTGTGTTCAGAAAGAAAAGAAATGTTCCATACGCCGCTATAGAGCAAATAGACGGTGAATTAGAAAGACTCGAGAACATAGCTGTCATTTCAAAAATTGATCACAGTGAGTGAGCTTCACCTACAGTTTATGTTAAGAAAAAGAACAGAGATTCGGGTTGGTGCCGACTTTTCCACAGGCTTGAACAAGGCATTAAAAGATCACCATTACCCTCTTCCAAGCCCTGAAGAAATATTTGCGAAACTGAGTGGAGGAAAATATTTTTCTAAAATCGACCTCAGCGACGCTTATCTTCAAATCCCTGTCGATGAAGAGTGTTCAAAACTGCTATGTATCAATACCCATAAGGGATTATACAAATTTAACCGACTTCCTTTTGGAGTAAAGGTCGCCCCTGCGATTTTTCAACAAATTATGGACATGATGTTAAATGGAATGGATTTCGCAGTAGGGTACCTGGACGATGTGTTAATAAAACGCGTTAGCAAAGAACAACACAAGACTCATGTAAACCAAGTATTCAAAAAAAATCCAGGATTATGGGTTTAAAATCAAAGATGAGAAATGTACTTTTTTCATGAGAAAAATAAAATACTTAGGACAAATCATCGATGAGCAAGGAAGAAGGCCAGACCCAGATAGGGCAATGGCGATACGGAACATGCCTGCTCCAGAAAATATTGCGTCTCTACAAAGTTTTTTAGGGTTGGCGAATTACTACAATGTGTTCGTACCAAACATGCATAAACTAAGATCACCCTTAAATGAACTGTTAAAGAAGGACCAACAATGGGTCTGGACGCAAGAGTGCGAAGAAGCGTTTCAGAAAATTAAAGATATCTTAACGTCTGACTTGTTTCTGGCACATAATCCCAAGCGCGATATTGTAGTTGCAGGCGATGCCAGCAACTATGGTATAGGAACATGCATATTGCACAAAATGGATGATGGAAAATTAAACCCAAAGCCCATGCATCCCGAACACTTCTACCAGCCGAAGAAAATACTCTCAAATTGAGAAAGAGGCGCTAAGCATTATATTCGCGGTAAAGAAATTTCATCGTTTCCTGCACGGTAGACGATTTCTGTTACAAACAGACCACAAACCCTTATTAACGATTTTCGGATCGAAAAAGGGACTACCACAACACACTTCGAATAGACTCCAAAGATGGGGGTACCATTCTTCTTAACTACAATTTTCAAATGGAGTATGTACCATCTAAGAAATTTGGTCATGTAGACGGGTTATCAAGGTTGATGCCTAAACAGACAGAACCATTGGAGGATATGGTGATAGCAGCCATTCAAGCGGAAGCTGAAGTAAAAAAATACGTTATGTGACACAATAAGAGAACTTCCAGTAACGCTTGATGAGATTAAGAGTAAGGCAGAGGCGGATGAATTTATCATAAGCACGAACGGAAAAAACAACAAAAACGTTATTAATCGCCAGAGGGGATATTTTCAAAGGGGGGGGGGTGTTACACCGGCCGTTCTTACACAGGAGAAACAACACCGGTTGTCACTATAAATAGTGCGAGACACCCGAAAACAAAACACAGTCTTGTAACTGTCTAGCCAAGAGCTAGTCACTTTCTTACTTTGTTAATACACTTGTTAAACCAACCCTCGACATGACTTCCTTTATTTATTATTTACTGTGGAACAACTTCACAACATATATATATATGTGTGTGTGTGTATATATATATATATATATATATATATATATGCTAATGATAATAGAATTAACGATAAGTTAAATATCGTAGTGATCTATCTCGATAAAATAAAGCTCAATACGTTGAGTAGAGCAATCAATTTTAAAGAAAGAAAGATGAAGATAAAAAATTGTACAAAATTACATAAAGTTACATAAATTAATACAAATTTATTACATCGAAAGTTCAGATGCAAGGAGTTACATTAATCCTTAAACCATAGTTTTTCAAAGATAAAACTCTTCTCGTCAGAGGATAAAATCTGGTAATATGGTATTTATAACAATTAAATATTACCTAGTTCCATTTCACTTTGAAAAATTGAAGAATAAAAAAACAAAAAAGGTTGGGGATAAAGAAATAAAAGGCCGGGAAGTAAAAGAATTAGCAGTATTGCGAGGTGATTTTTGAAGACGAAAGGGACGTTATGGTGTAGATAGTTAATAGTAAAAGTAACAGTTTGTAGAATTGAAATTGAACTTAAATCACGCATGATCGCTGGTAGGTATAAATTTGGGAAAGTTCATTTTTTAAGCATCTTTAGAATTTTTAACATACTATATATATATATATATATATATATATATATATATATATATATATATATATATATATATATATGTGTGTGTGTGTATAGATAACGTTTGCTGGGTTTCTCTCCCACTGATCTTGCATGGTGTTCGATTATTAACAGATTTCATGAGAGAAATTGCATATCTCCCAACAGGATTCGAACCTCCGTCCACAAATGAGTCATTTTAATAATCAGAATGTGTTTTTTAACCGACTTGGCTCAAAGAGTAAACGTCAGAGCAATGCTCGAATAATTTTCAAACACGAACGCCAATTAATGCGAGAAAACAAATGTATAAAATAACCGACACTGACGTCATTGGTTATTATAATAAAAATGGGTTAATAAAAAAACCGCACCCTTTATCAGTTTTCCGTTTCTTTCAACGCAGTTTGTCTAAATAAATATTGGCTGGCCACATGCACAAAATATATCCATTTCGTGATGGGCCATATTTAGTCCAAAAGAAATAGAATGCAGTTATTTGTGGAGTTTTTGTTGAATGATCTTTTAGGCAAACGTTACTATTGGCGATAGAAAAGATTTTTAAAAGAAAATATGTAAAGGCAATTAGTCTCCAAAATTATTTGGGTTTACCTACCGATGTGTAACGTGTTTGGGTTAAAAACAATTTTGGATTTAAAAGAAAATATAAGCATGTGAAGTTACCATTAGAATGTGGTTGGATTAATGAAGGCCACCAATATGGAGTTTACTTCCGAAATTTTACTCGGTCCAACTTTATCTTCGACCAACCCCCCACCTTTTTAATCTGTCCGACTTTGGCTCCGACCTCTGAAATTTAAATCGGTCCGACTTTAGCTCCGATCTCCAGAATTTTTATTGGTTAGACTATAGCTCAAACATCCGAAATTTTAATCTGTCCGACTTTGGCTCCGACCTCTGAAATTTTAATCTGTCCGACTTTGGCTCCGACCTCTGAAATTTTAATCTGTCCGACTTTGGCTCCGACCTCTGAAATTTAAATCGGTCCGACTTTAGCTCCAATCTCCAGAATTTTTATTGGTTAGACTATAGCTCAAACATCCGAAATTTTAATCTGTCCGACTTTGGCTCCGACCCCTGAAATTTAAATCTGCCTGACTTTGACTCCAACCTCCGGAATTTTAATCGGACCGACTTTAGCTCCAACCTCCGGAATTTTCCAAGATCTGACTATGCCTTAGCAATCTTCTTCCACTCATAATAATGACATATGTTGCATATGATGTATAGCGTTTTAATTATAAAGAGGACGAGCATATTTTTAAAAAGTTCTGTAAATTCAAGTTGCTTCGTTTTTAATGAAGAAAATCAAGAGAGGCACGAGAGCGCTCTATCCCTTAATAGATAACGAATGGCCTATGCGGGAAATCTCATTTCTTTGGTTTATTGGCTTTTGAGTTATGATTGATCAAATTAGTTAAACTTTGCACAAAATGTTTATTTGATAGGTTCTATAAGTGTGTAGAATTTCAGCATCATTAGTCAAGGCAACCCAGAGATCCAGAAAGTTCAATCATGAAATCATGTTATCTGTGTGTACGTACGTACGTATGTGCCACCCTGTATCTCAACAACTATTTGATGGATTCAGCTGATTTGGGGCAGAGATAGAGGTTCTAGGGTCTAGTTGATGGCATTTTAATTTCAGTTTACCATATACCTTAGTTTTCCAGAAAATTCAAAAAAAACTTAAAAATGACCATTGTATTGAGGCATAGCCTTTACAAAAGTAGTGACATTCCATGAAAAATGCCAGTATACTGAAATCATATGCTCTTAATAGGGTTAAGATGAAAATTCATATACACTAAATGTGCAGAAGCAAGGAAATTCCCAAATTTTTACACTTTTATTGTCATTAAGGGTATGCGAGCACAACAGGGTTATGTATTTTACTGGTAGGAATTATTTTCAGTGCACCTCACACACTTCATCCACTCATGCATAGAGATTTATACTGTAGTGGTGTGATAATTAAATGGTTTGATTGATATGTAGTCATACCCTTAATGACAATAAAAATGTAAAAATTTGGGAATTTCCTTGCTTTTGTACATTTAGTGTATATGAATTTTCATCTTAACCCTATTAAGGGCATATGATTTCAGTATACTGGCATTTCTCATGGAATTTAAATACATTTCAAAGAAAAGGGATACATGACAAAAACGGGGCTGAGGAGTCAGGAACCGAAACACCCGACTCGGATCCTTAAAATTTGAAAACTTTGCTTTGAGATACTCCAAAATTTCGATTCCGATTCCACAGCCACTGATTCTATAAATTTAATATTCATTATTTGACACTGTTACGTAGATTGCTGTGTTTTATTTTGTGTTCTATTCGTTTGATATATTATTAAACGGTTTATATGAAAATCTTAAATACGCTGAAAGGTTGTCGTGCAAGTGTACGGTTGTTAAAAGGAAAATGGCTGCGATTTAATAATAATTTGCTTTGTTAAATTGAAGAATGTTCAAATGACACAAAGAAATGGGTAAATAAGCCATTGCTATTTCTGCATTGTTATAATCTTGAAAGCTTTTCTTAGTAGTCATTCGCCTGTCAAGCAATTCACTGAGTGATCGACATACACCCTCTCTCTCACTTTCACCCTCTCTCTCACTTTCACCCTCTCTCTCACTTTCACCCTCTCTCACTTTCACCCTCTCTCACTTTCACCCTCTCTCACTTTCACCCTCTCTCACTTTTACCCTCTCTCACTTTCACCCTCTCTCACTTTCACCCTCTCTCTCTCTCACACTTTCACCCTCTCTCTCTCTCACACTTTCACCCTCTCTCTCTCTCACACTTTCACCCTCTCTCTCTCACACACTTTCACCCTCTCCTCTCTCTTTCACTTTCACCCTCTCCTCTCTCTTTCACTTTAACCCTCTCTCTTTCACTTTAACCCTCTCTCTTTCACTTTCACCCTCTCTCTCTCACTTTCGCTCTCTCTCACTTTCGCTCTCTCTCACTTTCGCTCTCTCTCTCACTTTCGCGCTCTCTCTCTCTCACTTTCGCGCTCTCTCTCTCTCTCACTTTCGCGCTCTCTCTCTCTCTCACACTTTCGCTCTCTCTCTCTCTCACACTTTCGCTCTCTCTCTCTCTCTCACACTTTCGCTCTCTCTCTCTCTCACACTTTCGCTCTCTCTCTCTCTCACACTTTCGCTCTCTCTCTCTCTCTCACACTTTCGCTCTCTCTCTCTCTCTCACACTTTCGCTCTCTCTCTCTCTCTCTCTCACACACTTTCGCTCTCTCTCTCTCACACTTTCGCTCTCTCTCTCTCTCACTTTCGCTCTCTCTCTCTCTCACTTTCGCTCTCTCTCTCTCTCTCTCACTTTCGCTCTCTCTCTCTCACTTTCGCTCTCTCTCTCTCTCTCTCTCACTTTCGCTCTCTCTCTCTCTCTCACTTTCGCTCTCTCTCTCTCTCACTTTCGCTCTCTCTCTCTCTCACTTTCGCTCCCTCTCTCTCTCTCACTTTCGCTCCCTCTCTCTCTCTCTCTCTCACTTTCGCTCCCTCTCTCTCTCACTTTCGCCCTCTCTCTCTCACTTTCGCCCTCTCTCTCTCTCCTCTCTCTCTCACTTTCGCTCTCTCTCTCTCTCTCACTTTCGCTCTCTCTCTCTCTCTCTCTCGCTCTCACTTTCACTCTTTCATTCTGTCTCACTCACTCCCCATCTGACACATTTTTAAAGATTCATTGCAAAAGATAATTTGTCCTTTCGCTTTCTCGATCATACAGAGCAAATTGTCAAAAACAAAAAATGTTTATTTTTGATTTTTATTTTGATTCTTAACGGTCCCAACCACGTGACTTTCCAAATTTAAATTTTAAATGTTTTTTTCTTTTTTCTCCATTTCATTCTTTCCAAATATGATCTAAGGTAAAAATCGGATTCTAACTCTGCCTGATGAGATCTCAGTTTATAATAGCTGTTGATCGATAACATCGACATGCCAGTGTTGCATATTTTGTACATGTCTGTGTAAATAAAAATAATGATATATATATATATATATATATATATATATGAGAGAGAGAGAGATTTATAGCTAATTTAAATTAGACTTTTTTCAAGAATTCAGACCATCTCTCTCTAATATATATATATATATATTAATCTGTGTTTTGTATGAATGGTATTGAGTTTCTATTCTTGCAAGTTTGAACCTAATATTTCTTAATGGAAAAGCTTTTTTTGAAGCAATTTTTAGATATAAATACTATTATATATATATTATACATAATTATTTATAAATAATATTTTTCAAATTAACCCATATACACATGTTTCATGCCAAACCTGCAATCATCAGTATGGGAGGAGACAATCCCTGGCAGTCACACGATTCGAACCCCAATACGAAAGTCATACTTAACTTAGTAGTTACTCTCTTTCTTTTTTTTAAATTTCTGTTTTTGCTGGAGATGGGATGACATTCACCGGCTATTTCAGACACTCCAGCCTAGAGATCTTTATAAGATTCTAACCGTCCCTTTAAGTGCAATTGTTTGTATTTCTCTTGCACTCGGTTCACCGGGTATACTCGCCAGATAACTCTTGAAATTCTTTTTCATTAATCCTGTTGCTCCTATAATTACTGGTATGATGGAGATTTTCCTAAGATTCCAGTTTCTTTTCATGTCGTACATAAGACCTTGGTATTTCGTAATCTTTTCCCTTTCTGTTCAATCCTGCATCATTAGGGACACTGACTTCAACTAGGGTTGCTACTTTCTCCCTTTTGTCCCATATTACGATATCAGGATTAACAGCTCCGTTTTCTAGATATGTAGCTGTAGGGACACTGACTTCAACTAGGGTTCGGAGTGCGTACCGATGTGCCCACCATGTATTGTCTGGAAATGGGAGAGTGAATTAACGTCTAAATGGCAAATTCGGCGGCCATTTAGCAAGTCGTCAACAGAACTCGATAAGCGGGCCTAGAGTATCACACTTTTGTTCTGGCGAATAAAAAATATATATATACCAGGCATGTCTAAAAAGTATCCGACCATTATTTTTCCTGTGCGGAATAGAGACGATAGGGTGGCGCCACTCTACACAGTGAAGGAAGACACCTTCATGCGCATGTGTGAATTTTATAACCCCCTCCCTGCGCGTTAGTCGCTGCCTGTCGGTCGCTGAGTGAGGTGCTGCACAACGTGTTCGTCGGATTATTGATTCTCTCAAAATGACTGAACGTGTTGATCTTCTGCCCAGAGAGAAAGTAAACACAGATCACGGCTTCGGACTGTTAATATCAATCGCGTACAGCGGCAAATTAATTCATTAAGTGTTCAGTTTGAATAAATCTGTTAAACGTTTATCTTGATAGTTCATCCATTTTATTTACAAGTTATTATTTATTATAACCTAAATTACGAGGTTATAAAAGAGACCCTCCTTAATATTTAAATATTTTCGTCTAACAAAATGTAGTCGATGGAATGGAGTACGTTGTATTTTAATTGTACAAGGCATTTATGAATTACTTTACGTTGTTTCGTTCGTCGACACCTCAACTTCGTTACTGCAATATTTACATATTTCGTACTAAATTTGAAAATGGTGTTTCGAGTATTTTAATGTAACGTGTATCTACACACGCAAGCATTCTTTTAATATTCCGACGGAATAGCAAATTAGGTGTAC
Organism: Sepiola atlantica; assembly: GCA_963556195.1. Classification (NCBI taxonomy): domain Eukaryota; kingdom Metazoa; phylum Mollusca; class Cephalopoda; order Sepiida; family Sepiolidae; genus Sepiola; species Sepiola atlantica. The sequence goes on along the minus strand of OY744530.1, from coordinate 112,560,321 downwards.
ATGTGCGTTAAGATCGTAAATCAGATGTTAGTGATGTTTTTTTGTCTCCATTTATGATGTGCGTTTTAATTGGAATAAAATATGTTAATGAAATGAGACGTGAAATTTCAAATAATTAATCTTACGAAGCCTGTCTAAAAAGTAACGAACCTTTATTTTTTCCGTGCAAAATAGACGCATGTGTGAATTTTATGACCACCTTTCTGCGCGTTAGTCGCTGCTTGCCGGTTGCTACACATGTTCGTCGGATTACTGATTCTCTCAAGATGACTGAATGTGGTGAGCAAAGGTACGGCATCAAATTTTGTCAAAAGCTTGGTGATTGTCAAAGCAAAACAATTCGTAAGATTCAGCAGGTGTTTGGAGAAGATGCGATGGGTGTAACACAAATTAAGGAGTGGTTCAACCGATTCAAAAATGGGCGTACATCAGCGGAGAGTGACCAGCATTCTAGCAGGCCCCAAACTGCTCGGAGTGCAGCTGTTGCTGTTGAGGGTGCGAAATATGGTGATGGGAGATCGCCCAAAAGGTCGGAGAGAGTAAAGATTCCGCACATGCAATTTTGCGTGATGATTTGAACATGCAGAGTGGCTGCGAAATTTGTTTTCAAGTTGCACAGGACTTTCTAAAAACCGCCAACACTGATCTTGGGTTTCTGAACACCGTGATAACTGGAGATGAGTCATGGGTGTACGGGTACGACCCAGAAACAAAAAGACAGTCGTCGCAATGGAAGCATCCAGAGTCTCCAAGGCCAAAAAACGCGCGACAGGTGCGAAACAAAATCAAGGTGATGCTGACTGTCTTCTTTGATATCCATGGAATTGTGCATCACAAATACGCACAGGAAGGACAAACAGTGACAAAGGAGTAATACGGAGATGTTCTCAGGCATTTCCGTGACGCAGTTCGGCAACAAAAGACCAGACATGTGGACGGTGAAAAATTGGCAACTGCATCACGACAACGCTCCCGTACATTCATCCCAATTGATCCAACATTTCTTGGCCAAACATTAAATTCCAGTCGTTCGTCAACCTCCCTACTCTCCAGACATGGCTCCTTGTGACTTCTGGTTGTTTCAAAAATTCAATACGCCACTGAAAGGTTATCGTTTTGAGATTAGAAAAGAGATAATGCAAAACACGACGGCGGAGATGAACAGCATTCCAAAAGAAGACTTCCAGAGGTGTTTCCGGCAGTGGATGGATCGGTGGGCTAAGTGTGTGCAAGCACAAGGGGCCTACTTTGAAGGGGATTAGTGTCCCGATCCCGTCAGGTATTTGAAATATTTTTTCTGGCGTAAAGAATTAGATCTGCATGTATCAGTGGGGAGAGAGTCGGATTTGTTTGCAGAATTTCCACGGTGTCCCGCTAGTCTGCATAAAGTAGGATGTTGCTTATTAGCGAAAGATTCCTTCAAGAACCTTACATAAACCAGAGATGTTTTAGTTCACGCCGAGGCTGCAAATAGAAAACGATTTCAACCTTTTCGACATAACAGATGTAAATCTTCACTTGTATCTTTACATATTTCTTAAACGAGAATGTTTCGCGTTTCTTTTTTTTTCGTTCTCACCTTGCGTCCGTTTTAACTTTTTTTTATCAGAATTGATAACATCTTGTCGAACGGATATTTTGGGCATCTTTACACTTTATATAACTGAAGAGTTCGAATGCAAAACGCGATAAATCCAATTTGCTTAAACTTTAAAACATTAAACCATCTAAAAGCTAATATATTAAATGTAGACTTCGACTAAAAGCTTATTTTAATCGAAAACAAATAGAAATTATCTCGGTATTATATTATGTTAAACATGATTTGGGAATCTGGTTGAGTGTTGAAATGCAACACTTTTTGTAGTGATAGCTTCGTAATTTTGAAAATGGCGTTTATCGCGTTTTGCATTCGAACCCTTCAACCGTTACCTCTTCGCATTGAGTGACATTCTGTAACTGGTAAGGGCTGCTTGGAATCATAAATAGAACGCGTTGCAGGAGCCAGATTAAAAAAGGGTGTTGGCGCCATTTACAAATGGCTATTTCCAAGAAGACAGAAAATATAACAGATGAGATAGAGATTCTGACATTCTTTATGTTATTCTATATTTAATGCATTTTTATTATCAGACACGCACGGAGCTACCTACCTACCTACGTACCTACCTACGTTTGACACTCACCACTTGGCGCAAGCCTGCTGTGAGGGACCTGGAAAAGATGTTTCAGGGTACTGATATCGATCCTGAACCACCTTCTGTGACGTGCGACTCGGAATCGTTCGGCTGGCCTACGCAAACGGCCAAGTGTTGACGAGCCGAAGCAGCGAGCGGCCGATAACTTTGTTACAAATTGAAAATAAGTGCTGCTTTCGAAGACGGATTTTTTGTCAGGAAGTTTTTTGTGAAGAAAATAAACCCAAAATGAATTACGAACAGCTTTGCACTGCAGTATCATCGCGAGCAAGTAAAAATAAATAATAAAATTAAAAAAATATGTCGTGATAAAGTAATTTTGGTACGTTTTTTTTTAAAATACAGTATTCATTTTATAACAGTTACCTCGCTATTTTTTTCTCCTATTGTTTCTTTAAAAAATTCCTAACCTCTAAACCTAACAAAAACAACAAAAAACAAAACAAGCAAAACATTATCATAGGACGCAGCACCGTATCAAAAATGTCGTCTGGTACAAATCGGCTCGTCAACTCTCGGGCGTTTGCGTAGAACAGCCGAACGCTTCCGAATCGAACGTCACGAAAACTGGTTCAGGATCGATAAAAGCACCTATTTCCGTATCAATCTGGGAGGTGGTAGTTGTGAAGTGGATACCAACATGAACTCCCGACCTGGGTGTGCCAAGTTCGAATCCGATCAGTCCTATAGCATCACTTTTATTTATAGATGCTGGCGACCTTCACGTGGTCTCTCCTGTGAGTACGTGATTCTAGAAAGAATCCGGTGAAAACCAATGTCAGCAACAGAACCCACCCGGTCAAAAACAAATCGTACAATGCTGCTTCATACGCTTTAGGTAAGCAATCCCAAAATAAAACTAAAAAGGGCCCAGATCGATACTGAAGTAAAGTAATACTTCAGTATCCATCTGGGCCCTTACTAAGATTTATTTTGTGGTCCCTTACTTAAAATGTTGACAAGTTATGTAGAACAAGAGAGTTGCGTAGTTTGTTTGAAGCATTGTGTGTATTGTATGAAGTATTTTTTTCTTTTTTTTTTTTTTTTGAAGGCTATGACAATGTGTGATGAATGGTAAATAAAAATATAAGACTATACAATTATATGTAGAATTTGGAATATTCGGACTACTGTTCTTATCTTGGGTGTTTTTATTACAACGTTTCGGCCGATGTAACCTCCGACCTTCTTCAGGTGTACTTTGTCGAACTCGAGAATCTTTCTGTCTAACTTGGGAATCTACGGAATTTCGAACAGAACCCTTTATTTAATCCACGGGGGTAGCATTCTCTCGTTCCATCTGTCATGACTGGGAAGAAGTCTTCAGTAATTCACAATTCTTTGTATCGCCCGCACTGAGGATTGAACCTTCAACCTTTAGCTACAAGTATATATAAAGAAAAGAACAATAAGATAACCAATATGTATGTTATCTGCAATGTATATTTATTCCATTTTATATCGTTACTTATACGAATTCGCCCTAATATTTCGGTAATAACATTTATTTTCAAAGGAGAATCATCGAATTACTCGCTTGTTTTTGAACAAAAAAACAACAACCAAGTAAATCTAAACTTAATCTGACCTAAACTTAAATTCCACCAAACTTCCGCTTTTTTTGAAAATCGCTATTTTGAAAAAATATATTTCTTATAAACACAAAATAATTGTGTAAATAGTGATGGAACGTTAAATTTTTAGACATTCCCCATAGAAAAACTCTTCTTTTTTCCTGTTTAAATTAAGCGTTTTTTCTTTTTCTGCTTCACACGTCTCCATGTTTATAACAGTGTTTTGACAGTATATATATATATATATATTATTTATTACCTACAGACATCGATGTTTCATGCTTACGCAATCTTCAGTGCAGGAAGCTAATTCTCGACAGGCGCGAACTCCGATCACAAATCGCCACTGATTCGCAAGTCAGGAGTTACAGGTTGACCACCAGAAATCAGCTCAGAATTTAGGAGGAATTTAAGTTTGTAAATACCAAGTCGGCGAGTATTCACATCAAGCGGCGAAGAGTGATCAACAACAACAACAATAAATCGTGTTGGATCTCGCAAGGAAGCTAGTATATATATATATATATATATATATATATATATGTAAATGGGTAAGGCTACCAACATTTGTAAAGTTTTTTTTCAACATTTATTTATTATTTTGTTAATTATCATTTTATAATTTTATATGACGCGTTTCAAGCGGTGGTCCGCTTTCATCAGATATGTAAATCCATGGATTTACATATCTGATGAAAGCGGGCCACTGTTTGAAACGCGTCATATAAAATTATAAAATGATAAAATAACAAAATAATAAATAAATGTTGAAAAAAACTTTTTATAAATGTTGGTAGCCTTACTCCTTTACATATATACTTTTCTCTCGTTGGAACTGCACTAATACTGCACTACCCTGTTTTATATATATATATATATATATATATATATATATATATATATATATATATAAATGGATTATGACAATAAATGTATTATCATATACTATCAGCACCTTTTAATTAGTATTCTCTTCAATAAAGATTCAGCTCGATGATTGTCAACCAGTAACAACAGAGCATATATAAATAAGACAGATTCATTTTATATTCCAATAACCATGGACCGAAAAAATTCAAAATGGCGTCCTAAAGAGATTCTTTCATCGTGTGAAGGTTTTTTTTTTTCTTTGTATTTTCTTTGTTTTTGTGTGGTGTACGTTTTTTTCAATTTGAGAACTTTTCTTCTTAGTGAATTTTTTCTCATGATCTAGAGATATAGCAGAACCGATATTGATATAATAATGTTGGTTGGCTCACCTCCGGGGAAACGAGTCGTAAATACACATCTCACAGGAATGTTAGGTTTTTTGAAAATGCGAAGAAATAAAAATAGAAAATAAAAACCATGGTTATTGGAATATAAAATGAATCTATCATATATATATATATATATATATATATATATATATATGAAGCAATCCAACAGAAGATATAAGCGTCAACTAATATCTTATAATTAGTGAAACATCCGGATAAAAAACTGAAGCTCAATATACTGGATAGAGCATTAATATTATAATATAAAATGAAGTAATAAAATAAGGTGTCAATCAAATTTTATTAGAATTCAAAGTTCATGCAAAGCATCCTTAAGTCCTTAGCTCATGAGTTTTCAAAGATAATTCTTCTCTTCAGAGGACCATTACCGCAGTTATACTACTACAGGCAATAAAATTACGCTTTAAAAATATATAAAATTATATACACAAATACATAAAAATACATAACATCAAACATATCAATCCAAATTGGATTTAACTAATTGTTGGTTAATTTCTCAGAAGTTTAAAAATATTTGTTTAAAACGCTAACGTTGTTTAATGTCGTTTTTAAATAAGTAATTCATTTTTGAATATTAAAATCTATTGAAGATGCAATTTTTCTTAAGAACACTGATGAAAATTTGTCATTATTGATTTGCTGAAAACCTTTCTAATTTGTAGTTGAGGGTCACCGATGTTGAGGATAAGGCAACATCGAGAAAAGAATGACAAAGTCTATCCATAAATAAATAAATCAATTCTATTGACAATTTGGTAAGACGACGGAAATAAAGAGTTGATAATGAATACGATTCCAGATAGTTCCAGAACGTTCTAGGTGAAAAAAAAGTCGTTTTTTCGTGTAAGGAGAAATTGGGTCGCCATGTAAGTTTCAACTGGCACTGTGTAAGTTTGCATATGACAATGAGTGATTTTTAACTAAATTAATGGAGAAAGAGACGGAAGATGTTTGGGTCGGGAATATTGTTCGTCTAATACCGGTTGGATTTGTTTAAAAGCAAGAGTTTTTTTTGTGCGTGTTTTAATTGTCATGAAATTTAAGGATGTGTTTTCAAAGGGTAAATTTAATAAAAAGTGTAAAAATGTGTAATTAAAAAGCAAGTTTTAATAAATGATGAAAAGTAAATAGAATAAGGGAAGCAAAGTAATGGTTTAATGGTATTCGCTTACGGCCATATCACGCTGAAAACACCGGTTCTCGTCCGATCACCGAAGTTAAGTAACGTGGAGCCTGGTCAGTACTTAGATGGATGACCGCTTGGGAATACCAGGTGCTGTAAGCATCTCATTTTTTTTTTTTTTTTTTTTTTTTGCAAATGATGCGAAAAATGGTATTATTTAAGCAAGTAGTAATAAAATGCAGAAGAAAAAAAATTTTTAACCTGTTTTTTGTTTGTCTTTTTTCACACATTTTGTCTACCACGGCATTTCATTTTCATGACTTATCGTGCACCTTACCCCATATATATATATATATATATATATATATATATATATATATATATATATATATATATATCCCATATGATAATGTGTATAACTGGAGTAGGCGTCGTGTGTGTATATTAGCTTGCCTCTGTTTTGTTAGTGTCTGTAGAATCTTCTGTGAATGTACGTTCGATAAGCTGTCCAATCTAGAGTTGATATGTAAAAACATCATTTACTGCCGCTGCTGCTTCTCATACGATTGTATAAAATAATATATTGTATAAAATAATATATTAACAACAAATAAACTGAATAGATTGGCTTTACTTTATATATAAGAAGATTTCGGGGGGAGGGGCGATAACAATCGACTTTAAAGCAGCCATGATTACATGCAAATATTCTTTGCTCTGCTGTTTTTTAAATGGCAGACATTTTTCACAATTTGTAAGAAGACATTTGATCACTAATATGTGTAGGTCATTCGACCACTCCTATGACCTTGTCGAATCGCTGACTTTGGGAAACTTGTGACTGTTAATCTGTGTACAGTTATATAAACATTTTCATTTAAACCGTTGACTTTACGATTTTTGTATAGCTACATAAGCATTTAATGAATGTTGGGACATAAGGAATATAGAAAGAACAAAACCTAAGTTTATACCTAAGATCTGTAATATATATATATATATATATATATATATATATATATACTAATGATAATAGAATTAACGATAAGTGAAATATCGTAAAGTGATCTATCGCGATAAAGTAAAGCTCAATACGTTGAGTATTGATTTACTCCTCTCCAGGAGTTAGGCACAAGGCCAGTTTTTATCTTACTCCCACAAGTAAGATGTAACCCAAGGCGGGTCGGGAAAGTGGGGTTTAAAAATTGCCTGGGCAATCCCGTCGGCATTCCCCGGTAGGGGCGCCTCAGGCAGTAAGCAATAAACTTACTCCTCCCCAAAGAGGGGAGGCGAAGCCTGGGAGGGTGGACCTCCTAGAACTGCACAGGACAGACCCATAGACCGACATAATTCAAGCCCCGAAGGCCAAGACAATACCAGTCTATGGGGTGCAGTAGCCATCGGAACAGATACTACGCTTTGATCTTAGCCAAAAGGCCAAGGTAGCAATCAATTTTAAAGAAGGAAAGATAAAGATAAAATATTGAATAAAATTACATAAAATTCATACAAATTTTATTACATCGAAAGTTCAGATGCAAGGAGTTAAATTAATCCTTAAACCATAATTTTTCAAAGATAACTCTTCTCGTCGGAGAATAAAATCCGGTAATGTGGTATTTATAATAAATAAATATTACCTAATTCCATTTCACTTTAAAAAATTGAAGAATGAAATAGAAAGGTTGGGGATAAAGAAATAAATGGCCGGGAGGGAAAATGATGGCAGTATTGAGTAGCCATTTTCGAAGACAGAAGGGGACGCTATGGTGCAGATAGCAAAATAGCAAAAGTTTGTAGATTTAGATATATATATATATATAGGCAGCATCTTCTCTTGCAGGCAAGTATTGTTGAATATAAGAGACAACTCATGTCTAGATATCTTTTGGTAGATCCTTTCAATAGTCCGAATCAGGATCGAAGATAGTTTCCGAGGAGAATTGGCTGATGAATTTGCCATAGTTTAGATTTGTGTCCCAAGTACTTTCAGGCCGATCCGGGTCCATCTTCAGGGGAATGAGGTTAAGCAGGTACAGACCATGTGTTAGTATTATAGAAGGTTTTGGTGGGAATTATGTAATAAGTACGAAACTATATTTGGAACTATACACATTTTAGAATATTATTACTGATATTAAAGTTAATTCTATTAATTAGGGTTTTTTTTGGTTTTTATGTATAGGGTTTCTAATATATGGAGTTTTTGTTTGTTAGTACTAAATTCTAAGATTTTGGTATTTTCTACTGAGAGCTTTCTGAATTCCGATTGGAGGCAGGAATGGTCGTTAGTTAAGTATTGGGCTATGGTGCTAGTATCAGACAAATGCATCGTCAATCTTCTCGACAAAGTCGTGGTAGTCAAACCTATGTATGTTTTTTTCTTGATTGTCGGAGACAATATATATATATATATATATATATATATATATATATATAATGTCACATATATTTGAAGAGTTTACCAAGATATTTTTTTCCTTTCTTCCAGAAAGGATTCATCACAACGAAAGATCTTTTATTTCATTTTTTTATTTTATTCTGTAAAGCTATAGTTCCCTACACGTGTTTCGCTACCTAGCAAGCACGTTGCTAGGCAGTTCATCAGGGGAGATACAAATCTAAGATATTGACCTCACCAACTGACAATACCCCACAGGAGTTTGACCCAGTTGAAATCATTTAAGAAAAAAAGGAAAACAAGTTCAAAAGACGGCTCAAACAATTCGGCAATATGTGGCAGTTGTGATGTGCTCCAACAAGAATCACGTCCAGTGCAATCCAAAAGTGGGGGGGGGGGGGGAAGAAAAAAAAGAACAAGGGACCCCCCCCACCCCCACATTCGGCGGAATACATGTCATTAGGGCAACCTCGATATAGCACCCCCCCCCCTCTGAAAAAACAAACCTTCCACAGTGCAACCCCTGAATAACCTCCTAGGCTCAAGAATTGGCACATGTAACCTGGTATTATTTCGTTTAGGATTCAAGCATCAATTTCTGTCGATAAGCACGGAGCAATCTGTAGATAGGCTGAGAAAAGAAAAACAAAAGATCAAAACCGTTTTACTCGAGGATGCAATGAACAGTTAAGATGTTGGATCCATGAAAAATGGTAAGATGGTTTTTGGTAAGAGATCTTGAGTAATAGAGGTTAATTTAGATTGAGATTCTATTCAAATCCTCGGCTATAAATTAAAACTAGGCCATCTTTCCAATCATGTTGAGTTATCGATGAAGTGACTAGTGGGGGAGGGGGTATAGTATCTTTCTTGGGAGTGATTTGGCTACTGCTGCCTTCTACCAGTTACTCTTCCCTAGAGAGACGATAACCCCCCCCCCCGATATTCCCCAAAACAGTGTAAATATTTCTCATTTTCAGTAAACGAGTGGTAAGCCATAGAAAATGGACCTGAAGAGCCCCGTTCTAGGACGAAATAAATTATAGTTCAACTGGCTTAAAAATGTTAGTTTAAGTTTGTCTTTTTAACATATATATATATATATATATATATAGCATTCAATGAATTAAAACATTACAATTGTTCCAAGAATTAGAACATCAAGTCCAGTATGGCGTACGATGGTTTCCAAAACATTTTGGAAATACTTTAGCTTTATTAATTTATAAAATAAAATAATAAACGTCTTCATCAGCGCCTTTAGCAACACGTCTTACAGAAAATCAAATTTTTCAAATATTAAAAAGCTCGTTGTAGAGAAACATCCACTGACAGGAAAAGTCACCGGTTGATATGTTAGCAGCATAGAAGGGGGGAAAACACAATGGCACCCACAAACCAAAACACTGGTACACATAGAAGAAACAGTCCAATATTTTCCATGGATTTACACTTTTAAATTATGCAATAAATCAATCAAAGATACAAACTCTCTTGTCAGAGGGGTAGGGAAAACAATAGAATAGAAATAATAATAGAAATAAAATAGTAGAAAAAGAATAAGTTACAAATATAAAATTTAAAAAAATAATAATGATAAAAATTAAATAAAAAATATTAAAAAATAAATAAAATAAAATAAAAAAAATAAAAAATGATAATAATAAAAATTAAATAAAAAATATTAAAAAAAATTTTTTTTAAATAGATAAAAAATAATAATAGTAATAAAAAATATAAAAAATAAATAATAATAATAATAATAATAATAATAAATGAAAAAAATAATAATAATAATAATAATAGAAAATTAAATAAAAAAAATATTAAAAAAAAATATACATACATATATATATATATATATATATATATATATATTTTTTTTATTAGCTTCAAAGATTTATCATTTTCTTTAAATGTTCATGGCTTTGTATGGGTCCAACTTGTGTGGGTATACATTCAGCTATATCGTTTGAAAGCTCGTTGGTGTATTTAGTATTTGGTTGTGTCGACGTTCTGGTGTCAGTTAGAAAAACTATTTTATCTTTATCAGTCGACTTGCAGACTTATTCTGAACCATTGGTTAATCAACATTCAATTATTATTTTACTCCAATCGTAAAAATAAGAATCAAAAACGTAATATGATGTTATAGGCGGGGCACAAAAAGATAAAGGGTTCCTCATTCAATCCTGGGCAACACAGATTACCCCTGCTAGTATATAAAATATATTTGTTTTTTTAGATATCTTTTAACATATAAAAATGTTACATGTTGTATGTCTGTTTATATATAATATATATGTCTGTTTATATATAATATATATGTATGTGTGTTTATGTGATATATATGTATGTGTTTATATATGATATATATGTATGTGTGTTTATATGTGATATAAATGTCTGTTTATATGTGATATAAATGTCTGTTTATATGTGATATATATGTCTGTTTATATGTGATATATATGTCTGTTTATATGTGATATATATGTCTGTTTATATGTGATATATATGTCTGTTTATATATATATACGTATGTCTGTCTGTTTATCTTTCTTTCTAATCTAATATATAAAGTAGAGGCGTTTTTTCCCCTGTACCTTCTCGGAGTATAGGAAAATAACCATATACAAAACAGGCTACTAAACTCACCGCTATACTACACTTATTCACTCGAGCGTGTTTTAGTAAAGTTGTTATTTTTTTCCAACCTAACACTCAATATTACATTTGGCCCACCATCAACGTCTCTCCGAAACACCAACTCCATATAGGTGGTAGCAAAGACTTTTCCCCCTAACAATCGTGTACTGTGACTACACTCATCGACACCGGGAAGTAATAAACACAGTTTACTTTTCACAAAACAGTCCGTCCTTATTTATTATTTGCCTGGTATTAATTTACTACATAATATAAAACAATACGCAAACAAATAATGACCGCTCCCGTTGAATCCTATGATATTCCGCGAATATCAGATTACGTTTTTCCTATTTCTAACTATGATTTCCACATTTACATTCATTCCGGAATGAAGCGAATGACATTAACGAACACAGTTCCTGCAACATTTATTCTTCAAATATGGCGGCTACAATTCCTTCATTAAATCGACTTCCTACTTAATTCAATAGCCGCCAAGATGCTGTTAGACCCCGACACATTTATATTTTCAAAATCATATACCTTTCACCCGTCCCAAATAAATGACATAAACCGTGTCATTGTTGAACTTTACTTTTCGCTGCCAGAAGCTGCCAGTAAACAAGCTTACGTGAACTGGCATATTTTCACATGCATTTTTCAAGTATAACTGTGGCGCAATGGTTAAGAAGGGAGGTTTCATTATCGCCAGTATCGGCGTTCGATCCCATACTACTCTAAACCATTTTCTTTTCTTTTTTTTTATTTAAAACATTCATCAACACGGTAGAGGGGTGGGGGGGGAGAAGAACAATAGGCGGTTTCTTTTTTATTCAATACGTACTAATTTCTCCCGTGCAACGCCGGGCGACGGGTTCCGCTAGTATATAATATATATGTATGTGTGTTTATATATGATATATATGTATGTGTGTTTATATATGATATATATGTATGTGTGTTTATATATGATATATATGTATGTGTGTTTATATATGATATATATGTATGTGTGTTTATATGATATATATGTATGTGTGTTTATATGATATATATGTATGTGTGTTTATATGATATATATGTGTGTGTTTATATGATATATATGTGTGTGTGTTTATATGATATATATGTATGTGTTTATATATGATATATATGTATGTGTGTTTATATATGATATATATGTGTGTGTGTTTATATATGTGTGTGTGTTTATATATGATATATGTGTGTGTGTGTTTATATATGATATATGTGTGTGTGTGTTTATATATGATATATATGTGTGTGTGTTTATATATGATATATATGTGTGTGTGTTTATATGTGATATATATGTGTGTTTATGTGATATATATGTGTGTTTATATATAATATATATATATATATATGTATGTGTGTTTATATATAATATATATATATGTATGTGTGTTTATATATAATATATATATATGTATGTGTGTTTATATATTATATATATATGTGCGTATGTTTATATATATATATGTATGTGTGTTTATATATGATATGTATGTTTATATATGATATATATATATATATATATATATATCTTTTAACATAAAAATGGTGTTACATCCTTAAAAATTTTTATTTCTTTTCACTATGATTCCCTTAGTACCAGACTAGACTAACGAACTATCTATGAAGGGCACCTGTTCGACTTTAGTAAGGATAGTTTCACAAGCTGTTGCTCGTTGGAGCAAGTCTTCGCTTTGCTATTGTTAGGCTATTGTTATGCTATTGTTTGTTAAACTTATAACCAGCTGAGGTACTTCTCATTGCCGGGGGCTTATAAATACAGAAAAAAGACACACATTTTTTTTACATGACTTATAACCGAAGGTTGTTTTCATGTGTATATTGTCTACCAAGCTCCAGCCCCTGTCGCATCCCCGTGCTTTTTTTACAAGTACTTCTATAGAGTGTGCTCCGATGAACTTACTACACTTATTTATACACACTCAACGTAAATACCTCCGATACACCCGACTAGCAGCAAAATCCCACCCCTTCACTGTTAAGGTCCCTATAAGCTAGAAGATTATCTACTCTGGTAGCTGCTTTCTTCTGATAATTTTCCTTTAGAATTCCCTTTCTGCTCCCTGTTTTCCCGGCCGTACTAATATGCAGGAATTTAAATGAAATGTAAACAAACATCTTGTTGCCCAACTCCCTACGAAGGTTGCCCCCTCCCCCTATAGATCTGAATCAATTTTTAAGGGCAAACAAAAGTAATAAATAAAAACTCTGGTCACAAAACTACAATGGAAAAAAAAATCAAGAGCTTGTATTTTCAGAACAGTGTACTGAGTATGTGTTCTGTTAGCTGGTCATTTATAGGCTCCAAAACTACTTGGCAGAATTGCACTAAATTTGGCATGGAACATCTTTGAGATGTCAGGTGTGTTATAGGAGTAAAAATATTAATTCTGCTAATGCTATGAACAATGAACACTAGGCTCCAAAATTATTCATCAGAATTCTGCAAATTTGGCAGGAAGAACACTGGAGATACCGACTGTGCCATAGGGAGAGGGGGATAAAAATGGGAGGTCACCCAGTAATAGTAGCAGTAATAGTAGTACTTCATGGTGCCCTCACTTCATTTATGGAATCGTGAATAAAATTCACAATTCTTTCTGCAATTTAACCTTAGACTGGAGTTTATTTGTACCAGATATGTCTGACTTGTCCATTAAGTTTTAGCCATGAATGTCCAACAGTTCGTTGAGAGATGATGACCAGTTTGTGTGTAAGAAGTGTAAGACAATGATCAGTGGTTGATCAGTTTGTGGAAAGGTAATTGAGTGCAACACAATTTTTTGTGGTACTTGTAAGCATCGATTACACAAGAAGTGCAGTGGCATTAGGTTGGTTGAGAGATAGTAACCATTTTGTGTACAAAAAGTGTAAAACAATGGAGATGGATGAGAACTCAGATGTGGAGAAAGTATATCTGGATGACGAGGGTTTGTTTAGAAATTTTGTGACCTTGCCTTGAAGCACATGATGAAGCAGATGCTGGTGTGATTGCAAGAATTAGGAGTGGATGGTGTAAGTTCAGGGAACTTTTGCGATTACCAACCAGCAGATCGTTATCATTGTCGACGTCACAAAACGAATCTGGCTGAAACGTCGCTGGACGCGGGGAATGGCAGGCAGCAGATAAATAAAGGTTATACAGATTTGTGGAGGACCCGGATAACCTACCAGGCATGGACCTCCCTCGCCGGCAGTGGACAATGCTCAACTGCTTCAGGACAGGTGTCTGCCGTTTCGCCGCGACCATGAAAGGATGGAGACTCAGGGACTCGGCTGTCTGCGACTGTGGTCACTCTGAACAGACAGTAGACCACATCATCGAGTCATGCCTTAATTATCGACCACCCAACGGCGAAGCCGACATAGCTGCGCTAGACAACAAAACATTAGCATGGCTTTTCTCAACCGAGCTGGTGATCTAACAGTGAGATGCTGTGAAGCAAACGAAAGAAGACACTCGCCAAAATACCACATTTTCTTTGTGGCTTAATCTTACTTAGATGATCCCAAACTTGCTGTGAAGCAAACGAAAGAAGACTGTTGACTAAGGGAAGATTCTATCAGGCATGTGTACACCGTGTGATAATATATGGAAGTGAAGGTTGAGGACATGCGTTGCAGGGAGAGAAATGGTATTAAAATGATATAATAGATGTGTAATGGAAGTCTTAAAGACAAGATTAGATCTGATAATTTATGCATTCTACAAACGATCACTGGCCAATTGGCTGGATCATAAGTTCTTCGGACCTCATTAATTATCATTTTTTTCTTCTTGGGTAACCATAAGGAAAAGAGGCCTACATGGCCACCTGTCTGCTTGCTTTGGATGACTCGCATAAACTTCCCTAATTCACTATTTCAAATTCATCCCCTGTAACACGTGATCTTATTTGACCAATCACAGCTTTGTATCTCTCCCCCCCTCCTCCCACTCACTAACATGTAATCTTATTTTATCCTCACCTCCGTTTCTTATTATAGACATCATTTTTGATTGCATGTTTCGGCATCTTTTTAAAAAGTGTAAAATTCAATTTATGGGGGGATATCTGAATTATTATTTTTTTTTTAAAGCAATAAAAAAACAAACAAAACTTTGGTTTCCCATTTGAAGTGAGGAACTTTTGAGAATTCTGACTAAAGATTCTTATTTAAAGAATCGTTACTTTGTTTCCGAAGCACAAACGTTTCTTTCAACTGGATAATAAATTCTGTTGCAAAGTATGACGTGCTTTAAACGCAATAGGATCTTCTCGGAATTTCGAAGAAATCTACAAGAATTAGTTCCATTTATAAATGTTTTTCTCTAAATAAACCCTCATACGGTAAGAAAGATTTGTTTTAACAAAAACTATTTTGTACAGAAGTTGACGAATGTTTCATGAGTAGGAATTTTTCATTTGAAAAAAATATCTTTCTCTTAATTTTGATAAGCCGATTTAATTTCTGAGAATTGTTAGGATATTCACAATTCAATGTTTCATTGTGTCTATATTTCCCTGTAATTGTCTTTCGCTGAGTCTGTCTGTTTCCTTCTCTCTCTCTCTCTCTCTCTTTCTCTCTCTCTCTCTCTCTTTTTCTCTCTCTCTCTCTCTTTCTCTCTTTCTCGCTCTCTTTCTTTCTCTCTCTCTTTCTCTCTCTCTCTCTCTCTCTCTCTTTCTCTCTCTCTCTCTCTCTCTCTTCCTCTCTCTCTCTCTCTCTTCCTCTCTCTCTCTCTTCCTCTCTCTCTCTCTTCCTCTCTCTCTCTCTTCCTCTCTCTCTCTTCCTCTCTCTCTTTCTCTCTCTTTCTTTCTCTCTTTCTCTTTCTCTCTCTTTCTCTCTCTTTCTCTTCCTCTCTCTTTCTCTTTCTCTCTTTTGTTTCTGTCACCAAATTTTATTTCCTCTCTCAGCTTTTTTTCTCATTATGTAAAACTAAACCAACTTCCTGTTGACAAATAACATTGGAATCAATTATGGATTACCTCCCTTCTCTCTTTTCAACCCCCCCCCCCCATCAATAATTGAAATGGATCAAGGCGGCTAATTGCAGCTCATTTATCGTATTGTATCGATTTTTCTTTTCATGTGGGACACAGAACAAATAAAATGTACATAAAATTTCCTGAAGACTAAATGTGCTTCATCAGTTTCATAAAACGGGGTGGCTCTATTGTTTGACACGGGTGTTCATCACGGACTACCCCTATATTTAAGCGGACTACCCTTATACATTTAATCGTAACTTTCTTTTTTTGTTGTTTTGTTTGTTTTTTTGTTTTGTTTAAAGAGAAAAAAGTGAGTAATAAATCACAACAATTGTTGTATGAAGAGAGGTTGCTTTTGAGACATTTTACACAAGTGATTCGTTTGGTGTGGGGGTGGGGGACAAAACGCGCCATCTTGATGCGAAATATTTATGGATTCTCTTTAAATTCGGTAAAATGACTAGATCACCCATGGCCCGTTGGGTCAGTATTTAACGGTGACAAAAAAGTGTGCACGGTCCAGAGAGTTTTACTTTTCGTCGTATACTAACTGGCTTTGCCGGCTTGCTATTGCTTCGCAGAGTTTGCTATTTGAAATATTAATTAAAAATAATAAACATTTCATTCATAACTTTGTTGTAAACTCGAAACAAATCTTTTTCATTTATTCATATAAATAAACATTAACATTTTGGTCATTTCGATAAATAGATAAACATTAACTAATAGATAAAAGGTAAATAAATAGATAAACATTAAATAATAAACAATAGATAAAAATGAAATAAACAATACACAATATAAACAATAAGTAAATAAACATTAAATAATAAACAATATAAACAATAAACAAATAGGTAGACATTAAATAATAAACAATAAACAATATAAACAATAAATAAAAATAAAAACAATAAACAATAAATAGATAAACATTAAATAATAAACAATAAATAAACATTAAATAATAAACAATAAAACAATAAACAATAAATACATAAACATTAAATAATAAGAATATAAACAATAAATAGATAAACAATAAATAAACAATAAAAACAATAAACAATAAATTGATAAACATTAAATAATAAATAATGAACAATAAATAGATAAACATTAAATAATAAACAATAAAAACAATGAACAATAAATAGATAAACATTAAATAATAAACAATAAAAACAATAAATAGATAAACATTAACATTTTGGTAACTTCGATACACATTTATTTTTCTTTGAAATGTGACGGTAAAGAAAGATAAATAAAAATAAAAATCAATTTACCTTTTCACTTGCAATTTAGAAATGGATCGCAACTTGTTGAACATCAATTCGGTCCTCCTAAAGAAAGGAACATTTGAACACAAATGCTAAATATTTGTCCAGAAAATTAAAAAGATATTGTGAAACAGAACTACTTGTTGTATTAGAATCAAAACAATTATTGAATTAAAAAACAATAACAAATAATAGTTAATTAATAAGATGCACTTTTAGAAAACCAATATGCAAATTAGTTAACCTTGCGACTGATATCGCATATACATAAGCAGTTTATAAAAAACATGGCGTCTATTGTGTAAAGTTGAATAAATTTGAAATCGGGCGTTTTGACTAGTGTTGGGACGATCAATCGGAATTGAGAAAAAAAGAAATGAAATTATTTGAGGTATCAGGATCGGAAAATTTTAGCTTGATTTCCGTTTCCAAAAACGATTCTTTTAGAATCAGAATCAGGAATTTTGAACAAAATCGGTAATTGTATCGGAATCGGAAAAATATTAGAATTGTGCCAGCACTAGTTTTGAGTTTACCATTACTGCGAGAAATGGGCCCAACTTGTGCATCTATTCATTTAAATAGCTATATTTTGTGACGTCATTCATTTTTTAAAGAAATTTATATATTTTTTTCTTGATAAAAATCATTCGTTTTTTAAATAAATTTGTATATTTTTTTCTTGATAAAAATCATTCATTTTTTAAAGAAATTTGTATATTTTTTTCTTGATAAAAATCATTCGTTTTTTAAAGAAATTTATATATTTTTTCTTGATAAAAATCATTCGTTTTTTATCCAATTGAATTTTTGTACTCATTCAACATTCTTCTTTATTGTTCTTACTCGGTTTGTGTTTTTACACCAGTTATTACCAATGATTTATCACTGATTAAAACAGGTGTCATTCCCTGGACTCTGAGTGACAGCAAGTTTTCACAGATTTTCAGTACTCTCTATTTACCTGACTCCCCACAAGGGTCGATTGTAACTGTTTTTTTTTTTCAGTATTAACTTCAACAGCTGGGATCAAAGTGTAGTATCTGTTCCGATGAATACTGCACCCCATAGACTGGTATCGTCTTGGCCTTCGGGGCTTGATTTCCGCCGGTCTGTGGGTCTGTCCTGTGCAGTTCTAGAAAGTCCACCCTCCCAGGCTTTGCCTCCTCTATTTGTGGAGGAGTAAGTTTATTGCTTATTGCTTGAGGCGCCCCTACCGGGGAATGCCGACGGGGCTGCCCAGGCATTTTTGTAGGCCAGAGTGCTCAACTTCTCGGGCGCTGGCTTTTCAAACCCCACTTTCCGACCTTGTGTCACATCTTACTGCTGTGGGCGGTAGATAAATAACGTGCTCAAAACGTGAGTAGAGTTTAGTAGTAGTAATAGTAGTAGTAGTATGGAAATATATTTATGGCAAGTAAGCGACACAGAAACGTTTGTGTTTCATTCCAAAGGAAAATCATTGGCTACGGTCGGAATGATCCTACCGATTGCTCTGCTATCCGACACTGCGCTCTTGCTGCTTGTCACTGTTTGTTTTGATGCCAGTTTCTGGCTCTGATGATTTTCCTTGGTAATGAAACACAAACGTTTCTGTGTAGCATACTTGCGATAAGTATATTTTCATACTACTATATATATGTTTTTCATGCATTGTTATTGTTTGTTGTGGGAGAGAATCACAATTTTAGATGCTCAAGAAATCCTGTTCTGAAGAAAGACGCTGTTTAAACAAATGTTTTGTTATATTGTATAACCAGAAAGAAACGGCTGTAAACGACTTGGATACGATTATGTGTGCTGTTTATTTGGAATATAATTTGAAAATAATTTAAATCTTGTACATATAGTCATCGACAGAGAAGCAGTTTCGCTGTATCACATTCAACCTGCACGTTCAGTAACAAAAATGTTATTTCGAACTTAAGTGGAACCGACAGACAAAGCCCCTAATAAAGATGCTTGGTTGCATCTAATAAGTTGTTCTAACTTTATTATCCAGAAATTCACACTTTTATGTGATCTTTTTTTTGTTGTTTTTGTTTTTGCTCGGCGTTAATATGGTCTATTATTCATGGAGTGGGAGAAGTGGATGGGAAACGTTGTGGCGGTGAATCTGCCGATTGCCCTGCCAAACACCGCCGCCACCGCACGACCGCCCCCCCCTCCCCAACGTTTTGCTGCTGCTGCTTATTAACGTTTCTGTTTTTGCCGCCAGTTTCTGGTGACAAAACCCAGAAGAGAAAATGTCAATCTGAGTTCCCACATTTGTTGAATGGATTTTGTGCAGGCGGACATCGTTCAAATATGATAATCAACCTTTCGGATCATTTTCTTTCTCTTTTCACATTATTGTGTGTGTGTGTGTGTGTGTGTGTGTGTGTGTGTGTGTGTGTGTGTGTGTGTGTGTGTGTGTGTGTGTGTGTCTCTCTCTCTCTCTCTCTCTTCCACTCTCTGCGTCTCCCTTACTCTCTGTCCCTCTCTCTCTCTCACACACACACACGCTCTGCCTCTTTCTCTTATCCTCTCACTCTCACTCATCCTCCCACTCGTTCTCTCACTTCTACTCGTCCTCCCACTCATCCTCCCACTCATTCTCACTCTAACTCATCCTCCCACTCACTCATCCTCACTCATCCTGTCACTCTCAATTATTCTCCCACTCATTCTCTCACTCCCACTCATTCTCTCACTCATACTCTCACTCATTCTCTCACTCTCACTCATTCTCTCGCTCCCACTCATCTTCACTCATTCTCTCGCTCCCACTCATCTTCACTCATCCTCTCACTCCTACTCATCCTCTCACTCCTACTCATCCTCTCACTCCTACTCATCCTCTCACTCTCACTCATCTTTCCACTCATTCTCTCACTCCCAAATCCTCCCACTCATCCTCCCACTCTCACTCATCCTCTCACACTTTCTCTCTCTTTCTCAGACGTAAAAACAAATAAATGACTGCACAAAGCAATGTTAATTCTTGCAACAAAACAAATCTGACTGGAAATTGAAACCTGAACACAATCGACTGGACTACATAGCAACCAGTGCGTGATACACACGAGGGAGATGAGGTTTCTATCAACAAACCTATAATTGCTCAAGTGGTGTGAACGAAAGTAGTAATTATTGGTCTCATTTGGAACCTCAGTTTTTCTGACTCATTCAACAGAGAAAAGAAAAGAAAAAACACCCATTTAACATCTGGACCGTTGATTTTCATGTTGTATCCGTAATATACAATAAACGAAGACATAATGTGACCTGGTAGAAAAGGGAGGTAACTCTTACAAAAATCGGAAAGTCAACTCTTTTGGGATTTATAAATTACGTACTTGTTGAAGTCTCCGCCCTAGGACAGTTTAATAATAATGACACACCTGCAACCTTTAATAAGTAAAAGAAACCAGACCCCAACACTCTTAAAAGCAATCAAAAATGTGTTAAACTGTATAGTAATAGGGGTGGGACGTAATGGGTGAGAATTTCAGATTCATGCAAGTATTATTTTTGTGTTCATTTATACATAAATAACACTAAACAATCAAACATTTTGAAAATTTTGCAAAATTCAGAAGGTGCAGGCCACTAGTTTTGAGCTATTTTACATTCATGAAAACCCTTTCACAACCTGAAAATGGTCATAAATTAAAGTATTATATCAGATTTAACCATCTATATCCATTCATAGCTTTTGAGGATGTTTCAGGACCTGCAATGTCGCATGAAACCACTTTTTCACTGAAAAATGATGGATTTTGAGTCCCGTGGAGCCCTAACGGCTATTTTTGGCCTGTATCTTCAGAATTTTGCAAAATGTTTGAAATGTTTGATTGTTTAGTGTTATTTATGTATAAATGAACACAAAAAAATACTACTCGCATGAATCTGAAATTTTCACCCATTACGTCCTACCCCTAATTTTCACCCATTACGTCCTACCCCTAATAGTAAGAACATTAATCATCAGACCTCTGCCTGACAACATAAGTTGGAATGATGTGAAACTTGAAACCAAACTTTGGACGGTCAAGGTCATCCAAGATGTTGATTTTATGGGCTACAATATTGGCCAAGTAGTGAATCTCTACGATAAACAGAGCCGAAATTATTGGCAAAAGTTGGAGAAGCGACGAAACCTGCCGAGCTGTTCTTCAACTTCAATGCTATCCACACTTCGACCATTGTTTGAGAAGCAAGCCGACCAGACGCTCAAAATCAATGTTTCTGCGATGCCAATGCCTGATCCTAACCGTTCGTACTTATACTTTCTAGCCAAATAAAACAGCTATTTTTGTATTCGATTGGATTCCTGTGTTTATCATCCTTCTTTGCCCATTACCCTATTGTTTGTGTCCAACTATATATATATATATATATTTTTTTTTTTTATTTATTTATAAAATACAGAAATTAAATGTAACATCAGTACCGTCGGTTTCAAAGCGGGAGGTTAATCACGATTATCGTCAGCTGATAAACATTTTAGAAAGATTTCTAAAATGTTTATCAGCTGCGGATAATCGGGATTAACCTCCCACTTTGAAACCGACGGTACTGATGTTACATTGAATTTCTGTATTTAATAAATAAATATTTACGCTCTTAATCCTTCGAAATCTCGGATTTCTTAATTAATCGAGTACTCTGCTGGGTTTTTCCTGCCCTACCACACAGTACTTATATATATATATATTGTTGTGAAGTTGTCCAACAGTAAATAATAAATAAAGGAAGTCAAGTCGAGGGTTGGTTTAACAAGTGTATTAACAAAGTAAGAAAGTGACTAGCACTTGGCTAGACAGTTACAAGACTGTGCTTTGTCTTCTGTGTCTCTGGTGACTCGCACTATTTATAGTGACAACCGGTGTAGTTTCTCCTGTGTAAGAACAGCCGGTGTAACATATATATATATATATATATATATGATTACTAGAAGAATACCTGTCCCATTTCGAGTAAAATAATTTCCTCGAACATAAGTTTTGCACCACTTTTATGTCCCCTTAAGAAGATTGAAATCAAGATATAATGCTAATCAACCTTATGTCTAGAATCTTTATTCCAATTTTGATCAAAATCCATTACATGATTTTGATTTAAGGAAATATCTAAAATTTAAGCTTAAGTAGTTTAAAGAAGAAATTGCAATTCAGAGAATCTTGCTTAATTAGTGTATAATAACTATGGATCGAATTTAATGCAAATCTGAAATATTTCAATTTTTAAATGGGAGGTTATGGCCCCTAAAAACCCTTTAAAAATCCCAAAGAAACTGAAATATTTATTAATTGATTAAGATTATTGTTAAAATTTCACAAATATCGAGGTATCTGGATTTTCACAGAGGGCTTCCATCCCCTTTTGACTCCTTTACTTAGTAAATTAAACCAAAAATAGCCCACATTACGACCATTTACGCCTAGCAGCTGTGTTCCAAAATTTATAATTATCGGTTACATAGATTAGGAATAATCTCGTACATACAAATATATAAACATATACGCATACCTAAGGAGCTGACCCAACCGGGTGTTGCCAAAATTATTTATAGTTTCCTTTTATGCAGACCCCACCATAACCCTAACCTCACGATATAAACCCCTAACGGATAAAAAATAAAACTAATTTCTGAAGTAGTGATATTTATTTTCTAATATTCAAGTTTTAAAACGAGCACAAAAAGGTAATTTGTGATACTGAAAACGTACAAAGAAAATGAATTTCTTATGAAAAATCGGTTTGCTTAATTAGTAACACGTTCAACAAATATTGTTCCTTGATCTTTGTTTTAGGATCACACGTGAACTACAATTATTGATTGTTTATGCTATAAACCTTAATTCTGTTGCGTTTCTATTTTTCTTCTTCCTCAACTTCGAAATGATTGGCATTGTCCCTTGATCTTTCCTCTTCTCAGCCCTGTTGATTCTTCGTCGTTTCTTTCTTCCTCGGGGCCATTTCTTCGTTTGCATATAACTTTGTTGAGTTATAGTAAGAAGAATTGAGATAAAACAGATTCTAGAAATGGAGGTTTATTGAGAGAAAAATATTAAGTAATCACAATGAAATATTAATAAATAAAAATATTAAGTAATCACAATAAAATATTAATAAATAAAAATATTAAGTAATCACAATAAAATATTAATAAATAAAAATATTAAGTAATCACAATAAAATATTAATAAATAAAAATATTAAGTAATTACAATAAAATATTAATTAATGAATAAAAATATTAAGTAATTACAATAAAATATTAATTAATGAATAAAAATATTAAGTCATCACAATAAAATATTAATAAATAAAAATATTAAGTAATCAGAATAAAATATTAACAAAAATATTAGGTAATCACAATAAAATATTAATAAAAATATTAAGTAATTTACTCTTAATTATGAAGGAGAGTGAAGGAGTAATATGAACCTATGTAACTATAGACAGATTGATAGACTGACAAACAGATGGACAGATCAGCACCCATTGCTGCGTACGGCTCCAGTTATTCCGTCTGTGTTTTTACGACCGTCCACTTCAACTTCCAATCTGGGTCTAATTGAAATCTAATCATTCTTCATCGCTGTGGTCCCACGTAACGTCACATCCGTGGGATCTCATATTGCTTTGAGTCTTGCCCTTCTTTCCTTTACTTCGTTATTTTGGGATTTTATCAGCGACTTGTTCTGTTGTCATCTTTACCAATGGCTGGCCGGTCATGACTTCAACCTTCCCTGATCCCCTTGTTTCCTGTCTCCTGCGTTGTTAACAAAACGAGTGAATCATTATTTTTACACACAGCAACGTCGTATGTGATCGCACTTATCCACATCTGCTAAAATCTATACTCGCAGATCTACACACCCATTATTCAGCAATTCGAGCTGTACTCTTCCCTTATTATTAATAACAGAAGTATAATGAAAAAAAAAACTGAAAGTGATAGCTTTCTGACCCGCATCGGAAAACGAGGGGAAAAAATGAAAAAATTGGAGCTAAACTGGAAACTATAAAATTGTACTGACGCGGCAGCCTAGCAAAAAGTAGACGACTGTTGGGTGGCTTTTTTGGCTAGTCTTAATTCATGGCTTTAGGTAAAGAGATGCATAAAATCTGACTGCATAATCAAGAAAGACCACCATTTACAGAAGAGTAAAAAGTTTGATGAGAATAGCTTTATAAAATGGTGGAGAAATAAAGTTTGATGAGAATAGCTTTAAAAAATGGAGAAATAAAGTTTGATGAGAATAGCTTTAAAAAATGGAGAAATAAAGTTTGAGAATAGCTTTAAAAAATGGTGGAGAAATAAAGTTTGAGAATAGCTTTAAAAAATGGTGGAGAAATAAAGTTTGAGAATAGCTTTAAAAAATGGTGGAGAAATAAAGTTTGAGAATAGCTTTAAAAAATGGTGGAGAAATAAAGTTTGAGAATAGCTTTAAAAAATGGTGGAGAAATAAAGTTTGATGAGAATAGCTTTAAAAAATGGTGGAGAAATAAAGTTTGATGAGAATAGCTTTAAAAATGGTGGAGAAATTACCGAATTTCTTTAAATGATGAGGTCCGTATTTTGGCCCCTTTCTTTTAAAAAGGATTATTAAAGAAAAATATACAAGAAAAAAACCAACAGATTCTGGCATTTTAAATTCTAAAAACTTTTGAACCACTGATGGCATTTTTATAATTCAAACAGGTTTATGCTGCTTCTACACAGTTCTATTCACCCAAGTTGATAAAATAACAATTATCTAAAATGAAGAAAAAAAAATCAACGTATAATGCTAACAAAAAGAATCGTTATCATGTTTCGGTATCAAATAACCTCGAAGCAAAAACTCGCCTTGCTACCACAACGAATAAAAATAAGTTCTTTTCTACTTCCATGTTCCTCGCGGCAAGTGGAATTTCCCTTCACAGAGTTCTGTGCAAGGGTTTCCCTACTCTGGAACACATTACCGCGGGACTGCTTCTTTGCTGATTACAACGTGGTCGTCCTCAAATCCAATGGCAAAAATGACTTGTCATGGATCGCCCTTAAACTAATTAAATGTATTTCATGCATTTAGCAATGTTAGTACTTCCATAGTGTTCTTCAACTTTCGGCTAGCATACATTCCATGTTCATCAGTGACAGTTATCCTCGAGTGGTTATTGGGCTTGATAAGCGGCGACTCTGATAGAAAAAAAAATTGATAAGGCACTAACTAGACAAATAAAATGTAACCTTCTGTAGGAGACGTGTCTTGGGGTTTCTCTTCCCTGCCATCTTTATGAATAAGGAGGATATGTGTGTGTGTTTATTTGTGTGAGTTCGGTTCATCTCTGACTGCTCTAATGGATACTGCTGAAGACTACGGAATTGGCAACAAAGTCCGAATCTAATCGGATATATTTCATTTGTTTAAGCAATAATAAAATGTTTAATTTCGCCCCAACCATGGTTTACAAGGCGGTTTATGAATAATATAACATATACAATGAATCCTTTGCAATATTTTTCGACATGGAGTAATTCACCCATGTCGATGAAATAACAATTAGTTAAAATGAAAACTTTTGAACCACTAATGGCATTTGTATAATTCAAACAGGTTTGCACTGCTTTTACACAGTTCTATTCACCCAAGTTGATAAAATAACAATTAGCTAAAATGAAGAAGAAAAATCAACGTATAATTCTTACAAAAAAATGACTACATAATTAGCGTAATAAGACGTTAACACAAAAAATATCTGAAGAGAAGAATAAAATAGAGTAGATTTAATTTTATGAATTTTATTATTTTTAAATATTCCCACTCCCTTTCATCTGTTATCGCAAAAACACTAATATCTGCAAAAGAAATAAAAGGAATTACACGATGGCTAAGTTTTTAATTCTGAAAAAGAAAAGATTTGTTTGTTATTAGAAAAATAAATTCATATTTGGTCCCCCGATTTATAAATTCGGGGGACTTATGTTTTGAGGCATGTCCGTCCGTCCGTCCGGATTTTTCTCCGCAACCATCCATTGAATTTCTCTGAAATTTTGCATGAAGTTGTAACTTTGGTCAGGTTAGAAAGTGACATTCTCCGATTTTTGAAAAAAATCTGTTTAGCCCCTCCCCAGGGGGTCAAAAGGCCCCGAAATGGCAAAAAATGACATTTTTTGCCCCATAACTTTTCATCCGTCCATTCAATTTCTCTGAAACTTGGCCAAAATGTGGAGGCAATTGTTCCTAATAGAAAATAAGTATCGCTGACCTTGGAAAAAATCTGTTTAGCCCCTCCTCAGGGGGTCAAAAGGCCCCAAAATGGCAAAAAATGACCCTTTTCTCCCATAACGTTTGATCCATCCATTCATTTTTTTCTGAAACTTGGCCAAAATGTAGAGGCAATTGTTCTGGATATAAAATGAGCATCCTTGACCTCAGAAAAATTCTGGTTCACGCCCCCAGAGTGTCAAAGGGGGGTCAAAATGCCCCAAATTGCCCAAATTTATTGCATTTTACACTCGCCACATCGAGTCACATACAGAGGGGGACCACACACGCGTGACTTGTTATCATATGAAAACAATCCAATAAATATCACTGTACGTTCAAGCCTTTTTAAGTAAGAATGCAAGATGGTGACGGTGAATCATTCTTTCTAAATAATAAAAGGTTCCTTGTATCCTTAAAAATGCAGCAGAATAATCTACTCCTTGTAATATATAATAGAAACAACTGTGGAAATTAGAAGAAAAAATATTTTACCTAGTATTATGGTATACAATTAATTTATCGAAATAAATAGTTTAATGTTTATTATAAATACATTTAATTGGTTATCTGATAGCCGAAATAGATAGGGAAATGTTGAAAGTTAATTTTTAACGGTATAAGCTCACATTTCTGCTTAGGTCAATCTGAAAAAAATGTCTCTAGTTTAATAGTATTTCTAGCCGGTATCAGTATTTTTAGAGAGAAATTAAAGCGAAATACATTATATTCGTGTAAAGAAGATGATACAAGGATAAAAATAAATAAATCGCTAGTCAGAATCAAATATCGATTCGTCAGCTGGAATGCTATAGTAGTCTAAGTTCGAGAATCTGACTGACTTTTCTTTATTTATTAGATATGAGATTATCTAAGGATGATTTGAGAATACACTGGTCAAGGAATTATCAAAGATATTTATGTATTTTAAGGCAAAATTGTTCTCAGGTTATTTTTTTTTATTTGGGGGGTCGTTTTTATTTTTATTATTTGGGGGAGGGTCGTTTTTATTTGGAGGGGTCGCTTTTATTTTTTTATTTGGGGAGGGTCGTTTTTTTTATTTGGAGGGGTCGTTTTTATTTTTTATTTGGAGGGGTCGTTTTTATTTTTTTATTTATTTGGGAGCGGGGTCGTTTTTTTATTTGTGGGGAGGGTCGTTTTTATTTTTTATTTGGGGGAGGGTCGTTTTTATTTTTTTTATTTGGGGGAGGGGGTCGCTTTTGTTTTTATGTAAATGTACTTGTCCGACATGCAACGCTGTTTGTAAAACCTCAAATTTGAACGCATGGACAACAACGTGAATTCTCTGTCGTCCCATGTGTTTGTACACGTGTTTGTCTTTGTTGATGTTTATTCCCGTTGACTGTTGTTTTTACAAGTGCACAACCGAAGACGTTCGGTGGGAAAACTTAACGGATTTCTTCTCCAGAAATGAATGTGCAACTCTTAAATGTGAACTAAATTGCATTTGATGTTGAAAAGAAGACAGTTGTAGATAATACATTAATGGGACCGTCCATTTATCCAGGGATTGTCTGATTAATTATTGGGTTTTACGGCATATCAACCATCATTGGGTAATTTTATACCAAAGTTGTACATGTTTTGTATGTGTTTAGTATAATAAAATTAAAATAAAAATATTTGTAGATTAATTCTGAAGAGATTTTTCTTTTTTCTTTTAAAATTGTTTTAACATAGTTCACCCCAAACAAGGCAGGACGCCACTGTAGACGTAAGGGGCTACTGAGAGAAAAGAAGAGGGGAGAAGGTTGGGGGGGGGGGGTCAACCTAAATTGGGATCTGCGGAGCGAGATGTCTGTTTACATTAGTTTTAAATTTCTGCATGTCAGTACTGTCGGGGAAACAGGGGGCAAGGAGGGAGTTCCAGAGGCGAGAAGCACGAGGAAAGAAGCTATTTGAGTAGAAGGCTCTCCGGCATCTGTGGATCTCCACAGTGAATGGATGTGATTTAGTTGATTGTCGAGTTAGTCTAGTGAATTTACGTCGAGGGGCCACCAGAGTAGCCAGTTCATCGGAGCATAATCCATTGAAGTATTTATAAAACAAGCACAAGGATGCAACATTGCGGCGATGGGACAGAGACTGGAGCTTGGTTGACAGTGAGGGACCTATTAGGTTGGCGATTCTTTTTTGGACCTTGTCAAGGAGGGAGAGACTAGTGGATGATGCACCAGCCCAGAGCACTGACCAGATGCAATGTCACTTAACTTCGATGGTGTGCGTGTTTGGCTGTCTGCATGAGTATACCTATATCTAATATGGAAGTTGTTATGGTATTTAACCACACACGCATGAACTCAACCAGCTATGAAAAGCAGCAGATACGACTCTTAGGGGAAGTCAATATTCCAGCAGACAGCTCTGACAGTCAGACCGAACAGTCTTGCTGGTAATCCTCTCATTTCTATGTTTTCTATAACTGTTCTTTCTTAATATACTTGTTTTCTCAATTCCCCTCCTGTGTTTTTATTTCTGGCCCCTAAAAAGGCCACAACAACAGTAGTTTGTGTCCACTAACAACTTTTAGGCAATTAGACCTAAGAATGTAAGATTTAATACAAATGATCTTCTACCAATGCAGATAATTTAAAATGACAGAAGTTCGCAGAACCAGGTCCTAAATTGTTTTTCAAGTTAGATTCCCCCACCCTTATACCTCATATACAAGCAGGGCTGTCTTATGTGGGCGCCGTTGGTTTGACCACTCTTCTGACAAATTTTATGGTTGAAAAACTATAAAACCTAGGAACTTGACATTTTTTATGAGAATTATTGTAAGAGGATCATCTTTCTTTTTTTTTTTTTATCAACTAGCTGTCCCTACCCGGTGTTGCCCGGGATTCAGTGAAGTCATTTTAACTTTTCATTTTTAATTGTTTGCACATGTTTAAACTTAAGGTTGACAACTCCTATCATATTCTTCAATTTAAATGAATTATCCCCTTGCTGATTTTTATTTTAGGTAATTCTTTAAAAAGTCTGACTAAGTAATTTTGAAAATACATTTTAGCTTAGTGCTTTATTATATTGCCTTCTTTCGTTTGCTTCACAGTATCTCACTGTTAGAGGCTTCTTGTCACTCAGACTCCAGGGAACACCACCAATTGTTGTCGGTGAGCAATCACTGACGATGACCTGTGTGATAAATCCAAGTGAGTACAAATCATAAAAGTTCACTAGGAGTCCTCACACGAGTTATTACCGGTTATTGCTCATAAAAAAATCAGGAAATTCTCTCCAGATTTCCAGTAACCTCCACTTCTTTCCATCACCGTTGCAAATTATTTTGCGTTCTCACAACAGCCGTGTATAATTGAGTTTTTTGTTAACTGGTAGTGGCGTTTGGTTTTCACTGGAATTTGAATAACAATAATCCTCCTGAAGATTCTAGACTCTCCATTCTGTAGCCCTTTTCATGGAGCAGCGATGGAAGTGTCAGATTTTTCTTCTTCTTCTTTCGTTTGCTTCACAGCATCTCACTGTTAGATCACCAGCTCGGTCCAGAAAAGCCATGTTAATGTTTTGTTTAACGCAGCTATGCCGGCTTCGCCGTTGGGTGGTCGATGTTTGAGGTATGACTCGATGATGTGGTCTACTGTCTGTTCAGAGTGACCACAGTCGCACACAGCCGAGTCCCTGAGTCCCCATCCTTTCATGGTCGCGACGAAACGGCCGACACCTGTCCTGAGGCGGTTGAGCATTGTCCACTGCCGGCGAGGGAGGTCCATGCCTGGTAGGTTATCCGGGTCCTCCACAAATCTGTGCAACCTTGATTTATCTGCTGCCTGCCATTCCTCCGTGCAGCAACGTTTTAGCCAGATTTGTTTTGTGACGTCATCGGGTGTTGAAAGCACGAGCTGGTGGGCATGCTCCGAGAATGGGCATCGTGGAGGGGTCTCTCTGGCGAGCTTGTGGAGAAGGTGATCCGCAGCAATGGTGGCTTTTCTTGACAGTGCAAGTTGGTGGTGCGATGCCGGCGAGTATCGGTAGTTGGTTGATTGGTGTGGCACACAAGCAGCTAGAGTGTGCATAAGGCGGTGTTGAGCGTTACATCCAGCTTCTTGCCAATAACACGGTACAACAATAACAAATGAAAATTGGCTTGTCAGAAGCAAAGTTTGATTTATCAGCTTAAATGCTATTTGGGTCTAACTTTAAAAATAAATCCGATCAAATAACTTTATATGTTAGAGATGTCCTTGAGGAGTTTTTTTTCCAGTTTTGTTTACAGCCTCGTTTTCGACTCGGCAGCTCTCGGGCGCTTCCGCGACCTGCCCGATCGCTGAGGTCGAGCAGTCACGGAAATTAGGCGCATTCTCTGGAGTAGTAGCCACTGTTGTACTAACTGCCTAACTTACCTGCTCACGTCAGATTGCAAACTGTTACAAACCTGACATTGTCATATGGAACAAGAGAGAGAGAGAGAGAGTGGCAACTTTGGTTGAGGTCAGTGTCTCTAATGATGGGGGCCTAAACAGAGCTGAAAGGGAGAAATAACAAAATATCAAGGTCTAATGTATGATATGAAAAGAAACTGGAACCTCAAAGAGATCTCCATCATTCCAGTTATCATAGGAGCACTTGGACTCATGAAGAAAAACTTGAAAAAGTATTTAGCAAGTATACCTGGTGAACCAAGTGCAAGAGAAATCCAAACAACTGCACTCAAGGGAACAGCCATAATCCTGAAAAGAGCTCTCGGTTGGAGTCTGTAAATAGCGGGTGATCGGATGGTATTTGGAAGAATGCCCCGTCCCCAGCAAATGAATGAAAAGAAAAATTTTTTTTTAAAGTACCGACTATGAGTGAATGTGCTTAACTAATAAATGCTGCTATTTTTTCCTTTTTCGAGATTTGATCTCGCAACCTACACATTAAAAATGGAAGCAAATACAACTGGACTAATCTCAGTCAATTTTGAAAAATAAAAATATATAAATAACAAAATCTAAGTTGTTTCAGTCATGGGCGATATATATAATTATATTTAAAAAGGATTGACACACACATATATATATATATATATATATATAAGGTTAATACAACAAAAGATATAAGAGGCAACTAATATCTTTAATTAGTGAAACTGAACTTTTCATGTGATTTGTTTTCCCTATCGTTTCCTTATCGTTTTATTAATTTGCATACACCTACTGCATCGATAGCAAACGAATTTCCCGCCTGGATAACTTTTTGCATATTTGGACCACCATTCACCATTTAGATTATTTCTTAAACAACCTCATGATATCTTGCCTGGAGCTATTTTAAACTTGTTGACGTGGATGAACTGTATAGGTTTACAAAAAACTATGTTTTGGGCCGATATATTTGATGTTTTATATACCTATATATATTTTTTTATATATTTTCAAAGTTTAATTTTTATTACCTGCAGTAATGTCATTGCGGTAATGGTCCTGAGGAGAAGATTTTCTTTGAAAACTCATGAGTTAAGGACTTTAAAGAACTTTGCCTAAACATTGAACTGTAATAAAATTTGATTTGCACCTTATTCTATTCTTTCACTTTATCAATTGCTATATATATATATATATATATATATATATATAATTATTAATGACAATATATGTATTAGCATATACTATCAGTGCCCTTTTACTTTGCAGTCTCCTTAAAAGATTCAGCTCGATGATTGTCAATTAGTGACAACAGAACAAAATGCAGAGACGATATTGACATAAAAATGTTGTTTGGCACAAGACAAATGAAACGGACCGTAAAAAATATATCTAACAGAAATGTTATGTTTTTTGGAAATGTGAAAAAATAAAAATAATAAAACAAAAACATGGTTATTGGAATATAATATGAACCTCACTTATATATATATATATCGCTCTCATATACTGTCATCAAATTTTATTCATTCGATTCATTATTTTAAATCCTCTCATCATATCCATTACCATTCAACTGTCAGTATATCCATCTCATTTTAACCCTTATTCTCGAGTGGCTTTTTTGCTTTGACAATTGGAAACTCATTAGTAAAAAATATATATCTAATTAGTAATATAATAAAGTAACGTCAGTCAAATTCTTGATGTTTGTCATCGATACATTCCTTCCTACAAAATCAATATTTTATTCTGAATATCCATTATATTTTGCTGAACATTGGTCCATGTTGTTAATAATAAAAACAATGTAATTAGAGTTAATCGCTTCTAGAAAATAATTCATTTGGTCGGATTTATTTTCGTACAGCCGCTATTTAAAAAAAAAAAAGGAAAAAAAAAAGGGATGTAACTCTGTTATTACTCGTCTCTGGAAATGCCTTGGCCTTTTGACTAAGATCAAAGTGTAGTATCTGTTCCGATGGATACTGCCCCCCCCATACTGGTGTTGTCTTGGCCTTCGGGTCTTGATTTACGCCGGTCAATGGGTCTGTCCTGTGCAGTTCTGGGAGGTCCACCTTCCCAAGCTTTGCCTCCCCTCTTTGGGGAGGAGTAAGTTTATTGCTTACTGCCTGAGGCACCCCTACCGGGGAATGCCGACGGGGTTGCCCAGGCAATTTTTAAACCCCACTTTCCCGACCCAACCTTGGGTCACATCTTACTTGTGGGAGTAAGATAAAACTGGCCTTGTGTCTAACTCCTGGAGAGGAGTAAATCAATACTCGTCTCTGGAAATTTCATGGTGTAGTGGTTACAAGCACAGATTGAGCTTGACGTGCCAGATTCAAGTTGTGTCAAAGCTATTGAATCTCTTTCACTAATACGTTTGAGAAGGGTTATAAATCCATATATCCTCCCTCCAGCTATCGATTAAGTTGTAGGGTAGACTAGACTCTGAAGCCTTGGTTGTGCAACTAGTCCAGGAGAAGGAAACCCTGGAATAACACCAGTCTTTCACTGCTTATCTAATCACTGTTTCCAGTTGTCCTGGACTTCTCCGTGCCATTGAACTCTAACAATACCAGTTCAGGAAAGGTGCGGTTAAGAATTGTGCAACCCTTACTTCGCTACAAACCCCCCGTGCAGTCACCCTTACAAGGGGTGTCCATTGTCTCCAGACAGAAGAATCCAACGATTTATTAACCATCTAAATATTTATTGATTGATATAGTTAAAAACATTTTTCATGTGATAGGCTAGTTTATTTGAGTTTATTTATTTTTATGTCATTGCGATGTTTCTTTGGGCGTCTATTATTTTAATGAATATTACTAAATAAACTTTGAATAATGTGTATAGATCTGACGTAACTGGTTTGTGAGTGAACATCTTGAAGGAAGATCAGCATTGGAGTCACATGCACATGAAGTTGCAGCTGAGAAAAAGATCGTGGCACAAGGAAAAACATCCTTCAATAACAAGCAACCAACTACAAGTAAATAAGGGGCGCCTCTCATGGCCAACATAGGTTGTTTGCAATCTGCATGTCAAAGGTCAAGGTCTTTAGAGATCGACACTGCCTTTTTATTATTATTTACTCACTAGGGCAGGGACGGGCAACTTTTTCAGAGTGAGGGCCAGATGAGACTTGTGGAAGGAGATCGTGGGCCGGAGTGAAAAACGAAATTTCAGAATTACTATATTTTGTTTACATGAATAAATTGTACAAAAAATGCATTGAACACTCTACAAATCTGATATTTTTTCTCAAGAGACTTCTGTATGTGATGTTATAAAAGGCGCCGACGAAGAGCCATTTTGGAATCATAAAAAATAATGACGGAGGAAGTAGCAAGTTGATCCAGCATTCGTTTTGACACACCTCACATAAGTTCTCTGTTTTATGCTCTTTCCTCGTCTCTCGTTTCCTCTTTGCCTTTCTCTTTTTCTTTTTCTATTTTTTATCTCAGGTCAAAGATTTAAAATTAATAGTTAAAGAAAAATGAAATATACATGCATCATCGCTCACTGATATTCATACATTTTTATCCCACTGTAAATCTTAATTGAAACCTACTTTTACGTCTATGTCACAAAATGATATGAGTTTTACTGGAGGGTCCGCGGGCCGGATTGCAATAATAAAGCCTAGCAGGGTGGGTGGGCGGGACGCTAACCCTTCGCGGGCCGGATGTAGCCCGCGGACCGGGGGTGACCCGCCCCTACACTAGGGTTTTTCGCCCGAGTTGTTACCAGTGATTGCTAACTGGCAATAACAAGTGGTGTTCTCTGGAGTCTGAGTGACAACAAGTCTCCCCAGATTTCGAACACACTTCGCCTCATTTGATAAGAGCTGCAAATCATTTTGCATTATTGCAACAGCCGTTTACTATTGATTTGTTTGTTTTTTTCGCTGGTAGCGATTGTCGGTCTTCTCTATAATTTGAGTGGCAATAAGCGTCCCCAAGGTTCCAGTATTCTCTGCACCTTTCAGTGGAGGTCTGGTTGGTGCTCTCCCTCGTTGGTCTTTCCATCCTCCTTGACTCTTCATGACTATTTTGTGTGTGTGTGTGTGTGTGTTCGGGGGGGGGGGAGTTTATAGGGTTTCTGGTAGTGTCATTTTCCTTGGGTTTGTGTGATGTTCTAGTATTATTTACTCACTAGGAGTTCTCACGTGAGTCATTATCAGCAACAAAAAATGGTGTTCCCTGGAGTCTGAGTGACAATAAGTCTCCCTAGATTTCTAGTACCCTCCGCTACTCCGCAAATCGCCTTACTTTCTCGCAGCAACTGTAACCATTGATTTCTCACTTATGACAGTGGTTGGTTTCCTTGGGAATTTAAGTGGCAATACACCTTCTTAGGAGTCTAGTACTCTCTGTGCCCTTCCAGTGGAGATCTAAAAAGGTGCTGTCCCTCCTCGGTCTTTTCATCCTCCTTGTCCGATCACTATCACTTTGCACAGTTCCAACCGATGCTGGTGCCAAATCGGGACAGAGCCGAATCACGACAATAGAATCTGCACACACACATAGGGCTCAATATCCTTTCAGATAGAGCTTTATGAGAATAATAAACAATAAATATGGCTTATCTTAACACTTTACTGCAGTTTGATGGATTACCTAATGATCAGGAGTGCATCCGTAAAATCTTAAACAGAACGTCCGTATTCATTTGAATAAGAATTTGATTTAAATTATTTTAATGTGGGGAAAATCCATTTCCCTAAAAAGAGACGCTCTGGATTAGAATAAAAATAGAAATTGCCTCAGTCTAGAAGGATTTCACTTTCACTGACTGAGGACTCACAGAAAAGATGAAGCATATTAATGAGACTTTCTTTATTCCTTTCCTTCCTTTCTATACTGATTGATACGTTTTTGTTTTTTTTAACTTTCCAGTTAGAGATGTTTTCTGATTTCTTTTTTTTTTTAACTTACCTGATTGAGACTAGTGCAAACACTAGCAAAGCCTAATTTTTTCTGTCAATATTTACGAAGGAGGGTGTACAGTACAGTGTACAGCATGTACGGGGCACCGGGAGCAGGGAGGGGACTCAAGCCCTCTCACTTTTTGACCCCCCCCCCACTTTACGGTCATCAATAATTAAGTTGATATGCATGTGTTTAACCGAGCCCCCCCCCCCACTTTTTAGGAGAAGCCCCCCCCCCCACTTTATAACTGTCCTGCCGGCCCTGTACAGTAGTGTACTGTATATTACAGTGTAGTGTACAGCAGTGTATAGTACAGTAATATATAAAGGGGGTGATTTTTCTTAATTTCTGTTAATGTTCTGTTCAAAAGTTGTGATTGTTAGTGGCAACCATTAATACTAGTTATAGACGCCGAAGTCGTGACCGTCCATGTCCAACGACGACAGTCCTCGCAGGTCCTGACAATCTGTTGACTGCAATCTGATTGACCCACCTGGATTCTACTACTGTTCGCCCGACATAAACACGGGATACGTGTTTGTGTCAGGCAATAAGGCCTTTATTATAGACAATAACAAAAACTGTTAAAGAGAGGAGGGACGTTTGCGATACGAGAAGAAACAAAAAGAGAAAAATATGTAGTGAAGAAAAAAAAACTATATTTGGCCGAGAACGGGCCGTGAAGAAGCAGCCCCCCCCCCCCCCCCAAAAAAAGGGAGGCGTACTACTTTTCGGGTGGGTTTTTTGATTTGTTGTTAAGACGTTCAGTTTCTCTTTCATTTTTCACCTGTTTAGGCTGTTATCCTCCGGGCTTCCATACCGTGAAAGTTTATTCTTTTCTTCACAGAAAAAAAAGCGCGGACTTACCGGCAGGAATATTGTCATTTAATTGCATAAAATTTTAAAAAAAAACAACAACTTATGTACGTGTCTCTGTTTAGTTTGTTTATCACGTGAACAAAAAAAGAAAAGAAAGAAAATTGATTATTCGAACTACACTTTTCATATTGGTTGTTAGATTTACAACATTTCGGCCGATAAAAGCTCCGACCTTCTCTGGGTGCGTCTTTTCGACCTTAGGAACTGTCTAGTCGAACTTTTAAATCTTTTATAATAATTAAAATCATCAATTCTTGTCGAGGCGTCCTCTTAAATTATCAAATTCTGACCATTTTACCCATTGTCTCCAATTCTCTCAACGTGTGACTGACAAACTCATTAACCCTTATCCTTGAGTGTTTTTTTTTTTTTTTTTTATTTTGATAAGCGGTGACACGTCAATATATATATATATATATATATATATATATATATATATATATATATATATATATATATCGAAACATAAAAAAAAATGTTTTAAAATTATATATATATATCTCGAAACATAAAAAAAAAATGTTTTAAATTTTTTCTTACCTAACAAAACGATTAATTCTTTTAAAATTAATTCGTACTAAAAATTTCCTTGGTTTTAGGGAAGGTTGAAACATTTAAAAATTTTAGGGGGAATATTTAAAATGTGTAGATTAGTTTAAAACAACCACAAAAAGAGGTTAAGTTTGTATTTAAGAATTAAGGAATATTTATTATATAAAACAATAAAATGCTTTCAAAGCTAAAAAAAAATGACTTTTTACTGTTTTAAAAGTTAGTATGTCGCAAAAAAAAGTATTTACTAATATAGAACATGGGTTAACTTTATTTGAAGTTGAAGAAAAACACATTGCAAAGAATTTGCTAAACAAAGTCATAAAATTTGCGCGTCGCTTCAGCAAACCTTTACAATAAATCGTATCTCTCTTTAAATAAAGTTGTCAAAATGGGTGAGGAGAGAATTAATTGTATATAATACAAAAAGTTGTGTAAGCGATTCGTGTTTGTTCTCTCTCTCTCTCTCTCCAGTTGTACAGCTACGCATTCAACAAGCAGCCAATTCTTTTAAAAAAAGAAAAAGAAATGTTTATCCCTATGTTGAACAAACAAAAAACGCACACCAAACATGATCGACTTAGAATCCCTCTTAACGTCACCAAAAAGGATTATTATACATTTTAATCCGTCTTTTTCTAACCAGACGAAGGACCATTATAACTGACTACTGTAACACAAATAAAAGAAAATTAAAAAAAAAAAAAAAAAAGTGCACGCGACAAAAAAAAAAGTCCGTTTTTTTTTTCCTCCCTTTCAATTGGATTACACGTTTTAATCTTTCTTTTTCTAAGCAGATGGAGACACGTTTAGAGTGTATATGGTTGGCCTCCGTTTAGTCTCTAAAGACAATGGATACCCCTTGTAAGGGTACTTGTGTGGAGAGTCTATAGTGAAGCAAGCGTTGCTTATTCTCTAACCGCACCTCTCCCAAACTGGTATTGCTTGAGTTCACTGGGGGAAAATAAAAACAACAACAAAAACAAAAAAACGGGCACGCGTTAAAAAAAAAAAAAAAGCCCGTGTTTTTCCTCCTCCCTTTCAAGTGGATTATATATACATTTTTTTCGCCCCCTCACGACGACTTCGAGGCGATCGTCTATTCCCCACCTTTCACTTCGGATAACACCTGCTTATTGTTGGTATATGAAAAGGAAGGGGAGAGATTTATCTTTTCTTTCCTTTTCGCTTCCTTAAATTTAGTTTAACCTGGAGTTTTGTAGTCCGGCGTAATTACAAAGACGTGGGAATACAAAAATAAAAAAAATTAAAAAAAGAAAGAAAATAAACCAAAATGGAAAAGATAAACATTGATCCGAAAACAAAATTTGCCAACGCTTTCGATTACCAAAACCACAGTGCAATTAGCGGTAAGTACTTTGCAATTCTATCTAACGGTAACCTCCATTTTTTTTAAAAAAGGGTTTTCCATTGAAGAGTGTTCACTTTCAAGGTTGTTTTATTTATGAGGTTTGCTCGTCAGTAATAGTATCTGTTCCGATGGATATTGCACGCCTGTTCTGTGCAGTTCTAGGAGGTCCACCCTCCCAGGCTTCGCCTCCCCTCTTTGGGGAGAAGTAAGTTTATCGCTTACTGTCTGAGGCGCCCCTACCGGGGAATGCCGACGGGGCTGCCCAGGCAATTTTTAAATGGCCAGAGTGCTCACCTCTCGAGCGCTGGCTTTTAACCCCACTTGCTCGACCCGATCTTGGGTCACATCTTACTTGTGGGAGTAAGATAAAACTGGCCTTGTGCCTAACTCCGCGAGGAGTAAATAAACATTCGGCCTTTTGGCTAAGATCAAAGTGTAGTATCTGTTCCGATGGATACTGCACGCCTGTCCTGTGCAGTTCTAGGAGGTCCACCCTCCCAGGCTTCGCCTCCCCTCTTTGGGGAGGAGTAAGTTTATTGCTTACTGTCTGAGGCGCCCCTACCGGGGAATGCCGACGGGGCTGCCCAGGCAATTTTTAAATGGCCAGAGTGCTCACCTCTCGAGCGCTGGCTTTTAACCCCACTTGCTCGACCCGATCTTGGGTCACATCTTACTTGTGGGAGTAAGATAAAACTGGCCTTGTGTCTAACTCCGCGAGGAGTAAATAAACATTCGGCCTTTTGGCCGAGATCAAAGTGTAGTATCTGTTCCGATGGATACTGCACCCCATAGACTGGTATCGTCTTGGCCTTCGGGGCTTGATTTACGCCGGTCTATGGGTCTGTCCTGTGCAGTTCTAGGAGGTCCACCCTCCCAGGCTTTGCCTTCTCACCCTTTGAGAAGGGGTTAGTGTATTGCTAATCGCCTGAGGCGCCCTACTGGGGAATGCCGACGGGTATGCCCAGGCAATTTTTAATGGCCAGAGTGCGCACCTTCTTTTTTCAAATCCCACTTTCCCGACCTTGTGTCACATCTTACCGCTGTGGGAGGTAAATAAATAACATATTACTACGTTAGTAGGCAAGTTAGGGTTCATTCCTATTTCAGTCACAAATTATTTAGTTAAACCGTGTTTTCGTAAAAGTAGAGTAAGTTATAACAAGTTGTATCGTATACGTGAAACGCCGAAATGAAAACGCGACCAAAAAAGTATAGTCGCCATCTTTGTAAACAAGTTGAGAACGAGATTAAGGACACATAACTAGAGTTGATAATTTTCTAGTTACGGACAAGAACCCATTTTGTAAAAATTATTTTAAAGGGTAAATATGAAAGTAACGAAAAACGTTATTTATTTATTTTATTATTTATTTTTTTATTTTATTTTATTTTTTTTGAAAAATGTTCAACCCCCAAAATGGTAAAATGACATTTTACCCTTTTATCTAAAACAAAATGGGTCTCTGCCCTTTTAACTAAAAAAAATATGAACTAGAGTGATCATCTTTTGACTTGTTTATAAAGTTGGCAACTATATTTTCTCGGCCTGGTCTTCATTTCATGTGTACGATGAAATTATAACTCCGTGTTTCAATATTATTTCTTTGAAGTTAAAGTAAAAACAAGTTTATTGGTAAAGTCGAAAACCATTTCACTCATTAATTTAATGACGTGACTGAAATAGGATTTCGCCTTACCCCAATCCTCCCACGAAGTCAAAGTTAAACACTGTCGATTTTAATGGGGCCGGGGTCCAGCTCCCCAAAAAGCGGCAAAAAAAAAAGAAAATGAACAAAAACAGATACTACACTTTAAATCATTTATTTGCCAAACGCATATGACTATACAAATTATACAAATTAGGGACAAGGCTCTAAACACGAGTGGGTGGTACGTGGTCATACTATGCCTATCTGAGTCTTCACTAAACTCACTAGCAGTCACCACAATACCACATTTACTCCATAAAATCACCCTACTTAAAATATCACCAATTTCTAAAACTATTGTAAAATGGAGTAATTGTCTCTATCTCCATCTATCTATCTATATATCTATCTATATCTATATATATAATAAATATTTGTTATTGTTTATTATCTATGTACGTATACGTTTCGTCCTTAATAATCGGCATAGAGATATGACTATTCACTACCGGTCATGCGATTCGAAACCCCAGATTACGAGTATTTTGTAACTCAAATCCGACGCCTTAACCATTCAGCCAATACTCTCTCTCTAGATATAGATATAGATATATATATATATAGAGATATATCTATAAATATATATATAGATATATATAGAGAAACATAGATAGAGATAGATAGATAGAGACATATAGATAGATATATAGATATATATATATCTATATAGATATATATCTATCTATATAGATATATATCTATATAGATATCTATATAGATATATATATATCTATCTATATAGATATCTATCTATATAGATATATATCTATCTATATAGATATATATCTATCTATATAGATATCTATCTATCTATATAGATATCTATCTATATAGATATATATATATAGATATCTATCTATATAGATATATATATATATCTATCTATATAGATATCTATATAGATATCTATCTATATAGATATCTATATATAGATATCTATCTATATAGATATCTATCTATATAGATAGATATCTATATAGATAGATAGATATCTATATAGATATAGATAGATAGAGATATAGATAGATATATATCTATATAGATATAGATAGATAGAGATATAGATAGATATATATCTATATAGATATAGATAGATAGAGATATAGATATAGATATATATATCTACATAGATATATATAGATATATATAGATAGATAGATATCTATATAGATAGATAGAGATATAGATATAGATATATATATCTAGATAGAGATATAGATATAGATATATATATCTACATAGATATATATAGATAGATAGATATCTATATAGATATATATAGATAGATAGATATCTATATAGATATATATAGAT
The DNA here is from genome assembly GCA_963556195.1 of Sepiola atlantica. Classification (NCBI taxonomy): domain Eukaryota; kingdom Metazoa; phylum Mollusca; class Cephalopoda; order Sepiida; family Sepiolidae; genus Sepiola; species Sepiola atlantica. Next base: position 112,518,384 of record OY744530.1, on the reverse strand, counting down.
AGATAGATATATATAGATAGATAGATATATATATCTATATAGATATCTATATCTATATAGATATCTATATAGATATAGATATATATCTATATAGATCTAGATAGATAGATAGATATATCTATATTATTGAAATAAAATCTAGAGTGGAACAACAACAAAAAAGTTAGTAAGACACTCCCAACTCTTTCTAAGAATAGATCTCCCACTATTTTCCGGTTCCTTTAGAACCGAAAACAAGCTAGTCGAGCTCTAAATGGGAGTGAGATGTAAGTGGGAGGAAATGAAATCTGGGTAAAGTTTGGAGCTGTGTGGTATCCATCGAATATACTACACTTTAGTCGAGGCCGGAAAGGCCGCACAAACTTTGTTGAGTTCAAAAGTGAAAGTAGTTTTGTAAAGTGACTTTACAAGACTTGAACAAAAATGCTGTAGTTTTAAGTTTTGTTATTTTTTTTTTCTTGCCTCTCAACGAGGGCAGAGTTGGACGCAATGTCGATTTTTATTGTGGGGAAAATCCAGCAACCCTAAAGGGTCACTCTGGATTTGAATAAAAAAAATTGCCTCGATCTAGAAGGATTTCTCCTTCACTGACCAAGGACAAAAAAAAAAGATAAAGTTTAGTATCAGAACAGATACCACACTTTGGATTATTTATTTGCAAAAAAAAATATATAATTTTACATTTAAAACAAATTAGGCATAAGGCCATCAAGTGTTGGGGGCAATTGGGGTCGCTAGTCATCCTTGGTTTCTAAAGTGAGAACAAGAACTTTCCTTTCTCTCTCCCTTTTCCAAAAACCAAACGAAACGTCCACGAACAAAGTTTATTTCCTGGAACATCCCATCTATGGAGTAAGATACCACGAGTCTGCTTCCCAACCGACTGCATCATGGTCGTCTTCAAGTCTAACGCGAACAGACACTTTTTGAGCTTTCTCCTTGAATAATCAATTCTGCTTACTCCACCGATTGTTTCCGGTCCTCTCGTGGAGATCGCCATCATCACCATCATCACCATCATCATCATCCACCTGAAGATCTTTTACCCTTATCCTCGAGTGGCCCCCAGGCCTTGATAAGTGGGGACTCATAGGTAAAAAGAAAGAAAATAGACTCGTCTGTGCTAGAATCCTCGCAGTCACCACGGTACTTATATCGATCTTGACCCAGTTTCCGTGAGTTTCTTGTCGGAAGCGTTCGGCTATCCTACGCAAACGCCCGAGAGATGACGAGCCGATTTGTACCAGACGACAATTTTGATACGGTGCTGCGTCCTACAGTCTCCTACTGTCTATCCCCGCTGAGTTTTGGTGCTAGTTGTATCAAACAATGAAAAAGACAATTCATACAAATGATAATTCATGTTCATTTAACAATCTTGCTTTAAGATGTCAAGTAAAAGAGCTGGTAGATAATGAAACTTCAGAGTTTCAAAGAACGTTCCAGGTGAAAAGAGTTGTTTTGTATGTAAGAAGTTGAGTAGATATTTTTGTTTCGGTTGTCGCCGTGAGCGTTTGCGTATGGCAGTGATTGTAAGTTCGGTAGACAAGGCAGACGATGTGCGTGTGTAAGCTTGCCCTTTGTTTATTCAGTGTATGTGTGAACTTGTGAGTGAGTGAGTCTGTGAATGTTGGATTTGGGACATACTCATGTGTGTTGAGTCCGAAAGGAACACCGGGAAGAGGAAGAGAATGCTGTTTGGGTTTTTATATTATGTGCAAGATTTGGAAGTGAATATTTTTGCGCCTTTGATTGGCGATTTCACCCAATCGAGAGTCGATACTTTTAAACAACATTCCTTGCTCTCATGGGACAAAGAGATTAAGAGATAAGACTTGCTTGTCCGTGCCGGGTTAGGGTTGTGTTCTGCTGAGCGCGTCTGAGGATAACATTCAAGATGAGAACAGTAGTCCGAAAAATACAAATGATCAAAAATAGCCTGAAATGATAAATCCATATATGATTGATATCTTTTTTCTTTATTATTATTATTTCAAACAATAATTTTTATAAATGCATTATGGGAAAATCTTGATAGTTTGGGAAATTATAGCTTGAGAATTTATCGTCGCAATTATTTCTCACTTAACAGTTCATAAAAAAATGGGGGAATTTCTATTGAGTGTCGGATTCCTTAGTAACGGGGGGGTTTTTTTTTTCATTTCTTTTTTCTTTTTTTTCATTTCTTTTTCTTTTTTTCATTTCTTTTTCTTTTTTTCATTTCTTTTTCTTTTTTTCATTTCTTTTTCTTTTTTTCATTTCTTTTTCTTTTTTTCATTTCTTTTTCTTTATTTTTTTTTCATTTTTTTTATTTTTTTCATTTATTTTTATTTTTTTTCATTTCTTTTTCTTTTATTCATTTATTTTTTATTTTTTTTCATTTCTGTTTTTTCTTTTTTTCATTTCTTTTTTTCATTTCTTTTTCTTTATTTTTTTTCATTTCTTTTTCTTTTTTTTCATTTCTTTTTCTTTATTTTTTTTTCATTTCTTTCTTTTTCTTTATTTCTTTATTTTTTTTGTTCGTAAGATTTTTTTTTTATTACCTGTCAGCAATAATATCCGTGGGTTCAATGCGGGTTCTTGTGTTGGCTACGTGTGAGTTCATTGACTTGAAAACTCTTAGCTTTCCTGATTTTGTTCTCATGTGTCCCCTGAGTTACGATACCTGCACGCACCTGTTAGCCGTCTCTCTTTATTTATTGTTCCTATCAGGGTTATCTGACGTTGCCCGGGAAAGAGGATAACAAACTAGAAGAGTTAAAAAAAAAAAAAGAAAAGTGTCTAACAACATCTTTCTATTAAAACCCTCTCTCGATAGATATAGATAGATATAAATAGATATAGAGATATAGATAGATATAGAGATATAGAGATAGATATAGATAGATATATATAGATATAGAGATAGATATAGATAGATATATATAGATATATAGATAGATATAAATAGATATATAGATATATATATATATATATATATAGAGAGAGAGAGAGAGAGATGATATATATATATATATATGAGAGAGAGATATGAATCTGGCAAGTTGTTCAATGTGCAAGAAAGCTGACTGAACTGGTTTCAGTGTTGTTTTTTAAACAACCAGTTGGAAGGAAAAGTAATTTTTAATCCGCCCTCGTTTGCTAAATGTGTCCTTTGCCTCAAATGAATAAATAGTACAGTGTTATTATTCTCCGGTCAACACTTTATTCGATGATGAAACGTTTGTGAGTGTAGCTTGTCTAGTTTATAACTTTTAGCCACACACAGTCAGAATTAAGATTTGTCTTCATATAATAGAAGATGGTAGTTTGATAAACGATGCGTATAACATAGAACTTGAAGGATATTTCTCAGTCAATTATTTTATCAAGAATGAACGGTATTTATCTGGCGTTGGTCGAAAAGCATTTACTGTCGTTCTTGTTTTGCTAATTGGGGTATCTTTTACAATAATCCGCAGAGTGAACACGCTAAAAAAAAAACAAATATACAACAAATAAAAGTAACTGTAGCCGATAAAAGTTATTTTCCAACTTATCTGTGACATTTGTTTGCATTTTTAAACCGTTCCAACCGCTATTTATTAGAAATCAATAGTTTTGTCACACGAACATTGGACAAAAAAAAATGGCGATTGGGGGGGGGGGGTATGGTAAGGAGGTAAGGCCGAGACGCCATTTTTTTTTAGTAAAAATCTGTGCAAAAAAAAAACAAGAAATTTTTTTTTACATCTAATAAAAACCCATTTATACTACGTAAAAATACAAACAGATTTCATAGGTAAGTAGGAAAATATCTATTCTCGACGTAGGTCACCGTCACTTGTTGCATATTTATTTTTTAAAACCCGTTCTCGTTCGTTTTTTGGACCCCGTTAGCGACTCTGCGGATTATTGTAAAAGATACCCGCTTAATTGACTTTTTTTCTTTTTCTTTTTATTTCCGTTAAGAAACTATTTTAATTTGTGGAAAGAAAATGCGACGAAGGAATATATCATTAAAACATCTTTTTGCAATGAAATCGAAATAGTGAAATTTAAATCCCATAAATACTTTCGATTTTTTTTTCTTTTAACGACGAAATACACATGGTGTAAAATAATACTTATTTTTAAAACATCCGTTGCATGTCGATGCCCCCCCCCCCCCTGTGTAAATGATTTTTGCGCATTACATAAATTGAATAAAATTGTTTAAAACTATTAACTATTAGAAAAACAAAGTTAATTTTAAAAAAAGTAACGTTTGGACGTGAATTGCCACAGACAGACGATAACTTGTCTCACAATTTTATTTTATGATGAATGAATTTGTATCGCTAATTGTAGCTGATAAAATTAATTCCATGATTATTAGAAATCTATAAAATATGAGAAGAGAAATACAAACTAGTCAACCAATTTCGAAGGCAACTTTTGAAAATGTACTGAATCCAAATAATAAATTGTATTTACAATGTTATTATCAAATAATTATTTTATTAAATTTTTATTATCAAATAAATTGTATTTACAATTTTATCAAATTTTTATTATCAAATAAATTGTATTTACAATTTTATCAAATAATTATTTTATTATCAAATAATTATTTTATTATCAAATAATTATTTTATTATCAAATTTTTATTTTATCAAATAAATTGTATTTAAAATTTTATTATCAAATAATTATTTTATCAAATTTGTATTATCAAATATAGAATTTGTCCGTCTGTCCATCCGTTACATTTTTTTTAACCGTATACAGGCGGGACAGTTATAAAAGTGGGTGGGGGGGGGCGGTTAAACACATGCATATATAACTTCATTATTGATGACCGTAAAGTGGAGGGGGGCCCAAGTCAAAAAGTGTGGGGTGGGGGGGGGGGCTTGAACCCCCTCTCCCCCCCCCCCCGGTGCCGCCGTCCATGGTATAAATACATTTCGGAATTGGTGTCATATGAGAGATCTTAACTACTTTTAGAAATGGAGAATATTGCATCAATAGTAAATAATTCCCAACAAATAAAGCGGATGCCATGACTGGAAATCGAAACAGAAATCTTGATCTTCGGTTTGAGGTTCTACCAACTGAACTATATGGACTTTCTTATAACCTTAAAATAATTATAGCTTTAGTGTGACGTCATATATTTATGATTTACGTCATGTTTCAAAACATGAATTCAAACATAAACGATCATAAATGAATGAATGTCAGGTAGGTACAACTAGTATATATATATATATATATATATATATATATATATATATATATGTCCTTTCAATTAAATTTGGTACAAATTTGAAAGAAAAAAAAGTCATCAAATTCTGCTTAACCAATCAGGTGAAAGCAAATATATAAGCAGGGGTGATAGATATTTCATTCAAATTAATTTTTTTCGAAAAGAAAATAAGTATTTTCTCAAATGCATAAGTAGAAAAGTTTGCACATTTTGTTAATAATAAATCTTATATAAAAAGATTTTGTCCGTCTGTCTGTCCGTCACAATTTTTTAAACGTAATAAATACATTGGGAAATTTTAAACGTAATAAATACATTGGGAAATTTTAAACGTAATAAATACATTGGGAAATTTTAGACGTAATAAATACATTGGGAAATTTTAAACGTAATAAATACATTGGGAAATTTTAAACGTAATAAATACATTGGGAAATTTTAAACATAATAAATACATTGGGAAATTTTAAACATAATAAATACATTGGGAAATTTTAAACATAATAAATACATTGGGAAATTTTAAACATAATAAATACATTGGGAAATTTTAAACGTAATAAATACATTGGGAAATTTTAGACGTAATAAATACATTGGGAAATTTTAGACGTAATAAATACATTGGTAAATTTTAGACGTAATAAATACATTGGTAAATTTTAGACGTAATAAATACATTGGGAAATTTTAAACGTAATAAATACATTGGGAAATTTTTCTCATTTCGAAATATCAGAGATCTTAACTACTTTTAGTAATAGAGAACATTGCATTAATTGTAAATAATAAATTCCCAACAAATAAAGCGGATGTCATGACCTGAAATCGAAACCGAAACCTTGAGATCTTCAGTCTGAGGTTCTACCAACCGACCTATTTAGACTTTCTTATTAATAAAGCTTAAAACGTTTCCGTAACAAAATAATTATAGCTTTGGCGTGACGTCATAGATTTATGATTTACGTCATGTTTCAAAACATGAATTCAAACATAAGCGATAATAAATGAATGAATGTGCAAACATTATCAATAGCGTTGGATATTATTTTAATAGTCGAAAACAATGTATTTTGCTTTAACAACGTATGTTATGTAGTTCTTTCACAATTCTATAAACCTTCCCAACCGAGCAAAAATATGCGACCGGAAAGAAGTGTATATATTTGTTAGTTTAATAAAAATGAGAAAAATCATGGATTGTCTTTTTTTTTTCATTTCGATCATTATTTGAAGTGTTTCCATTGTAATGAGTTTGGAATTGTGTAAAATGATTGCTTGGGAAAATCTTATAATTCTGTTGGTTTTGTGACGCTTTTCCATTACCGTTTAGTTTAATATTCTCTCTCTCTCTCTCTCTCTCTCTCTCTCTCTCTCTCTCTCTCTCTCTCTCTCTCATATATATATGTGGGGTATTGTCACTTGTTGAGGTCAATATCTTAGATTTGTATCTCCCCTGATGAACTACCTAGTAATTTGCTTGCTAGGTAGCGAAACACGTGTAGGGAACTATAGCTTTACAAAATAAATAATAAAATAAAAGATCTTTTCGTTGTGGTGAGTCCTCTGGAAGAAAGGGAAAAATATCTTGGTAAACTTTCCAAATATACGTGTATATATATATATATATATATATATATATATATATATATATATATGTAATCTTTCATCCATACCTTTCTTTCTCTTTCATCCATATCTTTCTTTCTCTTTCATCCATATCTTTCTTTCTCTTTCATCCATATCTTTCTTTCTCTTTCATCCATATCTTTTTTTCTCTTTCATCCATATCTTTCTTTCCCTTTCTTTCATCCGCCTCTCTCTCTCTCTCTCTCTATCTCTCTATCTCTCTTACTCTCTCTCTCTCTTATTTATATATATATATATATATATATATATATATTTCTTTCGCATCCGTGTTTTACTCGCATTCATCTCTCTCTCTCTCTCTCTCTCTCTTTATCTCTCAATCCTTATGATGCAACTGACTGTTTCCTTATGTATTGCCTCCATCTGTTTACCAACCGTCGCTCTCGTCTCCCTATTTTACACCAGTTTCACTCTATTCTCCCCTTCATCTCATTTGCTTCCATCCTTGCCTCTTAAACACTCTCGTGTTGTCTTATCTGCCACCCTTCCACCTATATACATACGAGAACGTTTTAAAAATGGAAAATCAACCCCAAAAGACACCATTCGATTATGCCAGAATGATTAGCATATGAAACAGTGTCTCAGCACTAAAATGTTTCACCTTTTTGTCTCATTCTGGCTGTGATGTTTTTTATTCTTGTACACGCACACGTTTTGCACTTGAGCCGCTTGTGCGCTTGCCAAATTATTTCCAGGCTGATTGACATCAGTGCACGTGTGTACTTTTAAAAGCGTGAATATTTCTTTTCTAATCATCTTGCAGGCGCGGGGGGGTAGTCTATTGCAACAGCTGCTAACACACACTTTTAGACCCCCCTCTCTCCCCCCCCTGTATTTCGCTTTCTATTCACGTGGTTCAAAAAAAAAAGAAAAATAGAATGAATGTATTTTCTCTCTCTAATATATATATATATATATATATATATATATATATATATATCAAATGAAAAAGGAGAAACCAAAAAACGTTTCGTCTTTATTTATAAGACTTCCTCGGGATGATAATGTGGATGGCTGTTAGTGAAGAAGTGGATGGGTGGGGAAAGAGGAGGGGCGGGGGGAAGCTCTGTGATTTTGGTGAGTGGGTAATCCACATTATTTCCGTTCACCCCCCACACCCCTCCACTTTTTCACTCAGAACCATCCACATTTATTTCATTCCATGCTACTGACTTCACTAAGCCCGAACCTCGGTCCTACTGCTTCCAGTAGTGGTTACTACTTCTTCTCATCAACCCATCATGTCAACCCAATATTTAGATGTACTTGCATGACATTTTTCTTAAAATTATCATCCTGAGGAAGTCTTATAAATAAAGACGAAACGTTAATGAATATATAAAAAACATCCTTTTTTGGCTTTTCCTTTTTCGTTTCCCATTACGTCGGATTACCTTCATCCTTACTTTCTCATATATATATATATATATATATATATATATATATATATATGAGGTTAGAGTGCTTGATTACTAAGAAATAAGAACATTAAAAAACAATAGCATAATATTTATTTACACAACGCCAAAAATAATTTCACATAAGCAATTGACACCCGTTATTTATTTCCAATACTGTGTTTTTCACCCTTTTCTTTTTCGTCGGTGTTTTTTGTTTTTTTATTTTAGTATTTAAAATTTTTTTAATTCTCCGATGCTAGAGATGAAGAGAAGGCCATCAGAGGTCATCATAACATCGACTTAAATTCACAAATCAAAGGAATAAACTCTAAACTTGTCCACGACGCAAATATCGGTAGAATATCGTCAAAAAGTCACAACGCGCGAGCCGCCATTTTCCGGTGAGGCAGACATGAGCAGAGGCCGAAGAGAATCCGGAAAATGAGCCCAATTATAGGTCCCCTTTGTTTGTATTTGAAACTGACGGTACCGATGTTGTTCTGATCTTCTGTAATATATATATTTTCTTTCACTCTATATATGTATATAAGTGAGAGTAAATATACAATCTTCTGTCTCTCTCCTATATCTCTCCCTATATCTCCCTCCCTCTCTCTCCCTCTATCTCTCTCACTCTATCTCTCTCTATCTCTCTCACTCTATCTCTCTCTATCTCTCTCCCTCTATCTCTCTCTATCTCTCTCTCTCTATCTTTCTCACTCTATCTATCTATCTCTATCTATCTATCTCTATCTCTCTCACTCTATCTCTCTCACTCTATCTCTCTCACTCTATCTCTCTCTATCTCTCCCTCTCTCTCTCTCTATTTCTATCTCTCCCTCTCTCTTTCTATCTCTCCCTCTCTCTTTCTATCTCTCCATCTCTCTTTCTATCTCTCCCTCTCTCTATCTCTCCCTCTCTCTCTATCTCTCTCTATCTCTCCCTCTCCCTCTCCCTATCTTTCCCTATCTCTATCTCTACTTTGCCATATTATCCTTTTACCTGACTTTGAACATCATATCCTCCTCCCCTCTTTTAACAAGGGAATGTTTTCATAGAAACATGAGATTACAAAAATAGACCTCCTCCCCCGTCTTTTTATTGATTTTTTTTTTTTTTTTAGTTTGTTTTTTGTCTTTTGTTTTGTCTTTTCAGAACGATTATTTAGTTTCTCATTCAACTTTTATTTGTATGATTTTTTTTATTTATGCAGAAAGTAACTATTTGTTAAACTCTTGACTAACTTATTAAGTTACATGGACGGCGGCACACGGGGGGGGGGGGCTCAAGCCTCCCCACTTTTTGACTTGCCCCCCCCACTTTATGGTCATCAATAATGAAGTTATATATGCATGTGTTTAACCGCCCCCCCCCCACTTTTTAGGAGAGCCCCCCCCACACACTTTTATAACTGTCCCGCCGGTCCTGAGTTAAGTAACTATTGGTTAAACTCTTAACTAACGTAAATTTCTGTTTTCTTTCTGAATCTTCTTCGCGCGAAGAATAACGGATATAATTCCACTTCCAAGAAAACTAAATTACTTTCGCGAGGGCTTGCCAATCTTTCTTGCAAAAAACAGTGCTTGTTTTTCGCAACTCAAGAAGTGCCTGATGACAAAGCCGAAACTGAAGCTGCCTTAGTCAACGTAACAAATAGAAACAGTGTACAACAAGCCGCGCGTGCGTGGTCTCCCTCTGTATGTGACTCGATGTGGCGAGTGTAAAATGCAATAAATTTGGGTAATTTGGAGCATTTTTGATCCCCCGCGAACCAGAATTTTTCTGAGGTCAAGGATGCTCATTTTATATCCAGAACAATTGCCTCTACATTTTGGCCAAGTTTCAGAAAAATTGAATAGATGGATCAAACGTTATGGAAGAAAAGGGTAAATTTTTGCCATTTTGGGGGCTTTTGACCCCCTGGGGGCGCGAACCAGATTTTTTCCAATGTCAGCGATACTTATTTTCTATTAGGAACAATTGCCTCCACATTTTGGCCAAGTTTCAGAGTAATTGAATGGATGGATGAAAAGTTATTGGGCAAAAAATGTCATTTTTTGCCATTTCGGGGCCTTTTGATCCCCTGGGGGGCTACCCAGATTTTTTTCAAAAATTGGAGAATGTCACTTTCTAACCTGACCATGCAAAATTTCAGAGAAATTCAATGGATGGTTGCGGAGAAAAATCCGGACGGACGGACATGCCTCAAAACATAAGTCCCCCGATTTTATAAATTAACGATGTAACACGTAGGTGTTTTGGTTAACCGTATAAGCTGCCCCAACTGGACTCCACATCAAAAGGCTCATAGAATGGAAGACATATAGTCAATCTGTTGCTGAAGTTGCTGCAAAAATGGTTGAATCATTGTACCGTTCAGAAAGTACCCGACTCTTGACGCAATCGTCTATCTATATAAGAGCCAGATACGTCCTAAAATGGGAGGTACTGTTGCCACATTTGGGGAGGTGCTGTTCATAACACTTTCTTGTGTTGACAGAGTACAAAATCAACTTAACAATCTAGTGGGGGATGATCTCTTGTTCTCTACTGCCCCCTTGTCACAAAAAAAGATGTTGCTAGTCTTTCTCTACTCTATCGTAATTTCCATGTAAGACATTTACAGCAAGAACTTCTCGTAATACCACAACTGAAAGAATTTTCCTTTTTTTTTTTCTTTTTTTTTTTAACATAGTTCACCCCAGACAAGGCAGGCCGCCACTGTAGACGTAAGGGGCTACTGAGAAGAAAGAAAAGGGAGAAGGTTGGGGGGGGTCAACCTAAATTGGGATCTGCGCAGCGAGATGTCTGTTTACATTAGTTTTAAATTTCTGCATGTCAGTACTGTCGGGGAAACAGGGGGCAGGGAGGGAGTTCCAGAGGCCAGCAGCACGAGGAAAGAAGCTATTTGAGTAGAAGGCTCTCCGGCATCTGGGGACCTCCACAGTGAATGAATGGGATTTAGTCGATTGTCGAGTTGGTCTAGTGAATTTACGACGAGGGGGCACCAGAGCAGCCAATTCATCTGAGCACAATCCATTGAAGTACTTGTAAAACAGGCACAAGGATGCTACATTGCGGCGATGGGACAGTGGCTGGCGCTTGGTGGATAGTGAGGGACCTATTAAGTTGGCGACTCTTGTCTAAGAGGGAGAGACTAGTGGATGATGCACCAGCCCAGATGTGGCAACAATACTCCATGCTTTTCTTTCTCATTAGCATCAAACAGAATTTCTATGAACAGAACTTCTTCCCAAGAACCTCCTATCTGTGGAACACATTACCACGGGACTGCTTCCCTGCAGACTACAATATGGTCTTCTTAAAATCCAATGTCAACAAATACTTGCCATAAACTGTCCCCTTTGAGTAATCAAACTTAGTTCATTCCATACATCATTTTTTTTCAATCCTCTCATAATATTCTTCATCATTCAGAGAAAAATCTCTCAGGCATGTATACGCAGTGTGATGATGTATGGAAGTGAAACCTGGGCAGTAAAGGTTGAGGACATGCGTTGCATGGAGAGAAATAATATGAGAATATGATAGATGTGTCATGTGAGTCTAAAAGACAGGTTTAGATCTGATGACTTCAGAGGAAGCTTCAATCTAGAGATGTAAAAAACAGGAGACTCTGATGGTTTGGCCACATTGAAAGAATAGCTGAAAGTTCTTGGGTAGTAGGTGTAGAACAGTTGAGGTAGCAGGTTCAGTTCACAAGGAAAACATGGGAGAAAGTAATAAGGATGGACTTGAGAGATAAATAAACACCTGGCCAGAGATAGGTTAGTTTGGAAGTCAATGTCTTAAAGCCGTCCAACACATGTTAGAAAGTAAAACTGACGGTAAACCGAATATGATGATGATGATTCAAGTGACAATCCATCCGTCTCATTAACCCTTATCCTCGAATGGCTTTTCGCCTTGATGAGTGGTGACTCATTAGAAAATCTACCCAACATAAAAGACGCAATAAGCCAGTTGTCCCCGTTTAATGGTGAAGACAGCAGCTTTTGAATAATCATTCAAAACATGTCGTCCCCTTCTCATTCGGACCACCTCCACTTTAATTCCTAGGGTGGCATAGACCACATCGGATACAACAGCAACGCCAATGCCACCCTAACCCTAACCACAATCCCAACCACAATCCCAACCCTAACCCTAACCACAACCCTAACCCTAACCACTAACCCCAACCACAACCCTAACCCTAACCCTAAACACTAACCCTAACCCTAACCCAACTTTACTCACGTATGTTAATTAGTTCCTTTTTTTTTCACATATGCGAAGAAGACCTAAATCTCATTTAACCGTAACCCAGTTTCTGGCTAATTGTATGGAAGTAAAACCCAAATGTTTAATTAACTATTCTATTAACTGTTCTATTACTTAACTATTTAATTAATTAACTATTCTATTAATTAACTATATTACTTTAGTATACTATTAATTAACTTTTCTATTAACTATTTTATTAACTATTTTATTAACTATTTTATTTAACTATTCGTATTAATCAACTATTCCTATTAATCAATTATTCCTATTAATTAACTATCTTATTAATTAACTATCTTATTAATTAACTATTCTATTTATATCATTAACTATTCCTATTAATCAACTATTCCTATTAATTAACTATTCCTATTTATATCATTAACTATTCCTATTAATCAACTATTCCTATTAATCAACTATTCCTATTAATCAACTATTCCTATTAATTAACTATTCTATTTATATCATTAACTATTCCTATTAATCAACTATTCCTATTAATTAACTATTCTATTTATATTAACTATTCTAGTTATATCCCAGTGAAAAGTGTCGTTGCGTCAAGAACATTTCTATTACTACATTAAGAGTTTAAAGTGAATGTTTGTGTCTTTCAATATGAATCTACAAATCGTCTTTCTGTAGACAAACGTTTCAAAAGTAAACGAATTCGAAAATAGTAAAAAATGCTTTTTGGCAAATCGATGGCATAACTTCGGGATTATGTTCTATACGTGTAAAGGAGAATCTTTGCGTGAGGATTTATTACAATAGGACTTCATTACTAATTTCATTTGCGATCCATTTCTTCCTCTGCGTGATTTTTTCGTTTGTACACATCACATTTATTTACCTGTGTTTGATCTGTTGCATTTCGTTACCGGAAATAAGAAGGACAGCCATTCGCAAGATGCTGACCCTTTCCGCCATCTTAGCTATGAAAATGAAAGCAGGTCCTGCCGATCATGACACTCAGATCTTTCTTCTCAGCTCCACAGCTTTTTGGTCCCCCGATTTATAAAATCGGGGGACTTATGTTTTGAGGCATGTTCGTCCGGATTTTTCTCCGCAACCATCTATTGAATTTCTCTGAAATTTTGCATGAAGTTGTAACTTTGGTCAGGTTAGAAAGTGACATTCTCCGATTTTTGAAAAAAAAATCTGGTTAGCCCCCCAGGGGATCAAAAGGCCCCGATATGGCAAAAAATGAAATGTTTTGCCCCATAACTTTTTATCCATCCATTCAATTTCTCTGAAACTTGACCAAAATGTGGAGGCAATTGCTCCTAATAGAAAATAAGTATCGCTGACCTTGGAAAAAATCTGGTTCGCGCTCCCAGGGGTCAAAAGCCCCCAAAATGGCAAAAATATACCCTTTTCTCCCATAACGTTTGATCCATCCATTCGATTTTTCTGAAACTTGGCCAAAATGTAGAGGCAATTGTTCTGGATATAAAATGAGCATCCTTGACCTCAGAAAAATTCTAGTTCTCGCTCCCAGGGGGTCAAAGGGGGGTCAAAAATGCCCCAAATTGCCCAAATTTATTGTATTTTACACTCGCCACATCGAGTCACATACAGAGGGGGACCACGCACGCACGGCTTGTTATATTTGTTTTCTGTCATTGTTTTTTTTGTTTTGTTTTTTTCATTTTTTTTTTTATGTATGTGGCAACCCCATTCCCATCGATTGAAAATGATGTTTTCTTTATAACAAGGACCAATATTTGCATCAAATCACTGACGAAACATTTTTTATGTAACTTATAGCAAAAAAACTACTATTTACAAAAGTACAGGAGAAAAAATCAACTTTAAGATAAAATATATCTTAAAATGATTTTTTATTTATCTGTAAAATTTTACAAAAAAGTTCACAATATAGTAAAAAAAATTTTTTTAATAAAATAACATGTGGCATTAAGCCAAAAGTGGGTAGGGTGGGATAGGTGTCGGCTGTCGCCCTTCTTGGTCTATTCTCTGAATTAGTTTCAGTCACCAAAATACCATATTCACTCTATGGGTAAAACCTACTTAACATTATCTCCAATAGTTTGAGGGTTTTTATTTATAAAAAAATCTATGTACAAATGCATCGGTTGGGGTGTGGGGCTGCTAAAAATAATATGCTAAGTATGGTAGTTAGTAGGGCCCCTCCCAAATTTATCTCGGCATCAGCTGCTCATTGTTTTCCGGGTTGTTTCAAAAACGAGCAAGACAAATCAATCTTGAAATGATCTATGGTGATTTATTTAAGTTATTTAATGTAGACTTTGTCAGATTTTCATAATTATTGATATATCTGCTCTGTGATGGGGGGGGGGGGTTATAAGGGTTTAATTCTTTGTTATTCTGGGGTCATCAAAAGGTCTCACCTGGGCCCCCTTTTCTGTCAAAGGCCGGCTCTGTCATTGTTTCCTCAATTACTTGAGGTTTCTTAATCCGATAATTGTTAGTATTGTTATTCTGTAGGCAAATCCCTGAAAGCTTAACCCAGTAATAAATAATTATCTCTACTTGTGGACGACAAAGATTTGACAAAAACCACTTTGCGGGCAAATGGTGGCCTGCGGAAAAGGATTCGTTTTGTGTGTGTGTGGGGGTGTGTGTGTGTGTGTGATTTCCTTGTACTGATTCATTTGAAAACAAAAGAAAAAAAAAGTTTTTAATAAATCTTTTAAATAAAGGTTGATAATTTGTATTTGGATTATTCGGACTACTATTCTCATTTTTTTTCTTTTTTTTTTTTTGAAAAATTATTAAAACATTAGAAATGACTCGTTTCAACCCCAATTTCACGATTTTCAACACTTGTAAAATTTTATGTTGCACGGATGTGCAACAGTGAAATTGGTGAAATACAGCACATCGAACAAAAGAACGAACGAAGCGGCATGCACCCTAGACGGAAACACTACATAAAAGCATTGTAAATTACTCTTTTTAAAATCAAATTTCACGATTTTCAAACGTTGTTAAAAGAACAACCAAGATGATGATAGTAGTCCAAATAACACTAACCATATGAAGTGATCTATCAGTAATTCTTGATTGAATTTCTGACCACCTACCATAATTTTATTTTTTTAATTCTATGTAATAGCACAGTAGTTCTGGTTAGTTAAGCAATGTTTGACCTGGTCAGTATCAGATGAGTGACCATTTTGGAATACTAGGCATACTATGCATGCAGCTGAGGATTGCATGTGAGTTTGATATTCCCTAGAAACTTCCTCTTTCGGTGGAAGTTGTGCTTAAAAGAATGACGACAAACACTTCTTATTATTTTTACCAAGAGCCGTATTTATAGTTTTATTATTAGTTATATATCTATTAATTTACATATGTATACACATATATATATATATATATATATATTAATTTAATACGACTCTTAGTAATATAAGACACAGCCTCCTGAAGACGGTCGAGAGACCGAAAGCGCTAGAGGAATGGCCCACGATCCAACGTCAGGTGCCATACTCCACCTATTAACACCAGAAAACCAACGAATCGCTCACCACGTCGAGAAATTAACAAGAAAGATAGCGAAGAGAGAAAACTCTGTGGTCTTTAACGACGCATGTATAACAAATGAATTGTTGCCAAAATATACATATACATATATATATATAAACCATGGCCATCCCTACTACAGTCCAGGCAATCGTGCAACTGGGGTCTTTTATTGGGGGCCATGTGAATTTTCTTAAATATTCAATATAGAAGTTGCAAACAAAGGTAAAATTCCTCTGTGAGATTAGTTTGATGATTTTATGTGTTTTACATACCAAATAATAAGAACCACAATGCGCTAATTGATAAATTTTACAATTATTGACAAATTCCTATAAATGAAGAGACAGGTAACTTTGAATAAACGAAGGCAAATGCATATTTCAATGAAGAATTTTTATTTCAATGTTGGATTTTTTTTAGAGAATTTGTACTTGTGTCAAAAGATCATGACTTGTATATTGTGGTTGAAAAAAAAAGTTTGTTCAAATGTGATATGTGGTTTACTAACCAAAAATTCAAACTGCCCTCATTTTGATTGTTTTCAACACAACATTTTGGCTATAGTATTCATTTCACATCATAAAATTATCCAAAAACAAAGTTCAAACTAAAATTTCAGCATCCAAATCTCTAGTGTTGTCTCATAGTCGATTAATCTAAGCAAACAGATTCACTGAAATTGAAGATGAAATGAGATAATACAATGTCCATAGATTAAATAGAAGGTTTAGTTAAAAATCTATAGGTGATCCTATAAAATGGACAGGGTTCACAGCAATGAGTTACGATAACCAGAATGTTGTGGCAAAACAAGGATGGCACTAGTTACAAAAATCTCTAAGGAAACTTCTTCACCTCAAAATCTGAAAGTAGTAATTAAAATTTCCCACTGAACAGTGGTATCCAGTGGAACTTTTAAATCAACACGATCTATTCCTTTCAAAAACTTCCATACTCATGATAAAAACCAGTATCATTGAATATTTCCTCCTCTGTAAGACAATCTTTTTGTGTGATATATCCTGCTATATAAAAAAGCGACATTTTAATATATTTAGAGATACCAGTTTCTAGGTCTGGCAGGTGATAAAATGTTTCGTATGCCAATTCATCCGACAGATATCCGCATTGTGAGCAAGTATGGCCTGGATCATGGCTATACTCTCTAACATCAACTTTCAACTGAAGTAATTTTGTTTTTTGAATATGGAATTTCTGAATAACATTTTGTACGGTAATAAAATAAGTACCACCAGAATCTTGTCTCAATTTACAAAATTCAGTTTCAAGACAGTCGGTGGTAAATTCTCCAAGAATAACAAAATTGAACCCACTGTCAAGTAAATGTCAATTAAACAATTACATGTATGCTTGATAGCCATACTAGTGTCTCTTGTGAAGGATTTTATTCTTTTCCCTTGCTTTCCCCTCATTTGTTTTGCCATACTTCCAAAATTTACAAGAAATGTCAAATTTCCATCATTTCGATCTGATAATACGCTTTTCAATAGATCATTTGTCTTGACACTTCCATAAATATCTTTTACACTCACTATTTTCCAAAATTTCAAAACTTCTTCGATGAAAGTAAGTTTCTCTTGTATCATCATCTTGTAATAATGGATGAGTTTTCATTGCAGTTAGTCTCATCACAAAACACTTTCAAACAGTGGGAAACGTTTTGTCTCTCAACTGGTTTTGGGAGAACCGCTACTTCTGTTAGTTGTGATAACTTAACAAATTGATTTTTTTTCATGCGCAAAAAGTTGTTTCACTATTTTCCATTTTGCTATCATTTCTTTACCATCAGAATAAAACAGCAATTCTGAACAGGCCTCAGTTATCCAGTTATTTCGAATACTTTTAAATATATGTACATAATCGAAAAGCAAGTATATACCATTTTTAGTAACCCAAGGCTTATTTTTAACAGTATCAAATTTCTTGAATAAAGCTTGATTAGTCCGATTATTGTCACAAATAACTGCAATTACATTACCTTTCGAATGATTGACTAAAGCAACAACATTTCTAACATTTTGAAAAAAAAATTCCGAATTTAGTTTGGCAACTGGGATCATCTTAATCAAAAACTTTGGTTCACCATGTAAACATTTGATCATAATACCCAATACAGTTTTTGCTAATGCCTCTTCAGAATCTTTGGAAACACCAAATATGTTTCCCCTCTTGATATTGAAAACTCACTTTAATATAAACTTCATCAACTAGGATGATACATTTTGTTCTGTTTATCTGACAGTTTGCTAAACACATCACCAAGAAAATTCAGATCATTTACCTTCGAAACTTTTGAGGACATATTCACTAGTGTTTTCATACTGGGTAATTTGTAATGATCTCGAAGTTTGTTATAAAGAGACCGAGATGTGGCAAAATATTCAAATGCTCGGACAACTTTTTTGCCAACTATTCGTGGTGACATAACTTCGATATGTTGTCTCAAAACCGGTTTCTCTAGTTCAATTTTCAACTTACTAAGGTAACGAATTGCTTTCTCAATTTGAAACTAATGTTGAAACTTATTTATTCTGTTTTTCAACAGAGAAGAAATGTGTGTAAGTATACTTGCATGGTAACATTCAAACGTTAAGTTTTCAAAAATTTTAATTAAAAAAATCGGAATACTTTCAGTAAAAAAATGACAAGACTGGATGAACTGTTGATTCTTAGAATTGTAGAAGGTAACTACTGGTACAAAATCATGATGTCAATATCAGCACACAAATTTGTAAAAATTATCAATTCTATCTTTATCTAAAAAATGTGCAAACTCCTCATTTTGTACACTTCGCACAGAAGCGGAACTTTTTTTGTTGTTCTTGGTTTTGATAAACGACTTGGTATCACACTTGATGGCAAATTATTTAATATTGATGGAGGATCTTTGGGTCGTGCTTTTCCCATAACAAACACAGTTTCATAACCAGGTGGAAAATGCCTTTCACAAACAAGTGTCTGAGTGGTTAGGAGTGTTAGTTCTTGGTATTACCTTTAACCATCTTTCTTTCTCATCTTGATCTTTTGGGATACGAAACACTCGAACCTTATTTTACTCATTATAATTGCCTTGACAGGCTGTCACACAACACTTTTTGAGCATTTTGAGAAATATTCAACACATTATATTAAAATAAAAAAAATAAAAGTGATATTTCGTGAATTAACAGAGCTGTTTGCATGTAAATAAAGTAAACTTCCTTAGAATATATAAATAATTTGTAATTCAGAATGTACGATTTATTAACAAATTCTAAAAGACAATACTTTTTTAAACTAAAAAAAGTGGCGCTCTTGTATAAGCAGTAACCGATCTGAGGGAGATAACTCTATTTTTTTAGCCGCCACTATTCTGAATTCGCTTATACTTTGGCAAGGGAGATAACTTTGTTTATCGCAGCATGAAAGAAAATAACTTTTCTTTTTATGTTTATATAAAGTGTATACAATTTGTGGCATGTAAATAAGTGTTTACAAGTTATTTTGAACGCATTTAAACCACGTAACATGTTTTTAATTCGTTGTTATAAAGTTTATAAACTTTGTGGCATAAAAGTTATTTTCTTTCATGCTGCGATAGGGTTAGGGTTTTTAGGGTTAGGGTTTAGGGGTTTTAACGCATTTCAAAACCGTAACATGTTTTTTATTAATAAACAAAGTTATCTCCCTTGCCAAAGTATAAGCGAATTCGGAATAGCGGCGGCTAAGAAAAATAGAGTTATCTCCCTCAGATCGGTTACTGCTTATACAAGAGCGCCAAAAAAGTGATATTTCGTCAATGAACAGAGCTGTTTAGATGTAAATAAAACGTTAAAACATTTATAGTATACTTCCTAAGAATATATAAAAGATTTGAAATTCAGAATGTACGATTTATTAACAAATTCTAAAAGACAATACTTTTTTAAAACTTAAAAAAAAAGTAAAAGTGATATTTCGTCAATGAACAGAGCCGTTTACATGTAAATAAAAAAAATCAATTCTGACTTTTAACTCACGAACTTATAATCCAAATGTAAATAATGATAAAATAACAGAACCTCAGCTGAAATAAATTTGATGAGTTAAAATTTAGTTTCGGAATGAAATTTGCTTGGGTCAGTGACAACGAAGTGCTACCAGCTAAAAGTTTATCTGGTGACTGACTGGCCCCCAGTTCTAAGCAGTCAGACCTGTTATTAGTATGGCCATGATATATATAATTTGGGGAAAGTTCATTTTTTAAGCATCTTTTGAATTTTAATATAAAGATAGAGGCAAAATGCCTTCAAAGAAATCATGTGTTAGATGCAGATATTTTATTAAATCAAAATAAGAATGAAAATATTTCAAAACATTTCTCAAAATATTTCAAAATATCTTCCTTTTTTTTTTTTCTTCATCTTGATTTTTTTTAGCTAATATTTCGCTTGATAAAACAATTTAGTAAATTAGTAAATAAAGTGATTTAAAACTTTCCTCTTTTAAACTGTAAACTCCGAAAATGTCTCGTCAAAGATAAATTGAAAAACGGTGCATACATTTAGTCTAACGCTCTCAGCTAATTCTGGCTGTTTGCCTCTTTCCAAATAGCAAAGCACTTGACCTTATCGCTCAGCTGATTGGCTACTTAAAGTAAACCATTTTAAATAACCGAACAAAGTATAATAAATTATCCGTAGCAGAAAATGGGCGTCGTTTTCCTTTTTCTTCTTCTGGGCCATTTTTCAAGCGGCTAACTTGGAATGGAATTGATAGTCTTGGAAAACCATGACTGTGGTGCAATACTCATAAGTTCATTGTTTGTATTTGTGGCATAAGTAATACCAAAATGTATCCAATGTTTATTGCATAGTCTTTCTTTGTTCTGCAACTCTTGTATCAGATTCGGAATAATCACGTTTCACAACCTATTTAACAATCACTGTATGAAAACACGCACGCACGCACGCACACACACACACACACACACACACACACACACACACACACACATATATATATATATATATATATATATATATATATATATATATATATATATGAGAAAAAAAGAAACAATGTTTCAGACAATATGTAAAAATAAAAATGGAATAAAGGATAAGCAAATCAGCAACTAACAAAAATAAACTCAAAAACTCATGTTGTATAGTTCATCTGAAATATTTCGGTCGTTAAAATACGACCATTTTCAGTCGGTTGGTGAACTTTATTTCAAAACGGAAAATTTTTCAAATTTATACAAAGAATGCGATTGGGAGAAAATATCACGTGCAGAGAACAACAAGAAGGGAATAGGGACGCTAGGAATGTTATAAAAAGAGAAAGAAAAAGAAGATGAAGAAGAGGAAGAGGAAGAAGAAGAAAGAGAGACCAATATACAACATGAGTTTTTGAGTTTATTTTTGTTAGTTGTTGAATTGCTTATCCTTTATTCCATTTTTATTTTTACATATATATATATATTTTAAAGAAGGAAAGATGAAGATATAAAATTGCATAAAATTGATACAAATTTTATTACATCGAAATCTAGAAACTTTTGCTATTTCGCTATCTGCACCATAGCGTCCCCTTTTGTCTTCGGCAATGGCTACTCAATACTGCTACCATTCTCCCTCTCGACCATTTATTTCTTTATCCTCAACCTTTTCTGTTATTTCTTCAATTTTCAAAGTGAAATGGAACAGGTAATATTTATTTATTATAAATACCACATTACCGAATTTTATCCTGACGAGAAGAGTTTTATCTTTGAAAAACCATGGTTTAAGGATGAGTGTAACTCCTTGCATCTGAACTTTCGATGTAATAAAATTTGTATCAATTTTATGTAATTTTGTGCAATTTTTTTATCTCCATCTTTCCTTTAAAATTGATTGCTCTACTCAACGTATTGAGCTTTACTTTATCACGATAGATCACTTTAACGATACTTCACTTATCGTTAATTTTATTATTATTATTATTATATATATATATATATATATATATATAGTCGCTTTATACAAGTTCTAAGTCAGCAATATGTGGATTTAGTTAGTATCTCTAAGATTTAAATCCTTTGAAGTCCGTATTTTATTGTGAAGATGTCACTAGGAATGAAAAATAGGGGAATGCTTCTGTATTGTTAGCAGTGGGGGGGCTGTTTCTGTGGATGCTGTTTGTTGTGGATGGCCTATATAAATTGCTTTTTTGGCTTGCATTTTATTATTAATTTTGAATATGTTTTCTCTCGTGTATACATGACTAAACGCTCATTTTGGATATATATATATAATTAATTGAATTCCATAATAAAATGCGAAATTAATCAGATTTTATTAAAGTTCAAAAACAAGGAGTAATATATTACGTCCTTAACTCATGAGTTTTCAAAGAAGATGTTCTCCGCATAGGACCATTACCGCAATGACATTACTGCAGGTAATAAAATTAAGCTTTGAAAATATATAAAAATATATAAATATACATAAAAGTATATAAAACATCAAATATATTGAGTAAAAACACACTTTTTTGTTAAACTTATACAGTTCATCCAAGTCATAAAGTTTAAAACAATTTCAAGAAAGATATCAAAGAGGTCGATTAAAAAACAATCCAGGTGGTGAATGGTAGTCCAAAAACGAAAAAGTTATCCAGGCGGGAAATTTGTTTGCTATCGATGCAGTAGATGACAGTGAAGAGTGTATCCTGATAGTCTACTGGTTAAAGACATTATTTATATCTTTAAAGTGTTCTCTTACTCTCTCTCTCTCTCTCTCTCTCTCTCTCTCTCTCTCTCTCTCTCTCTCTCTCTCTCTTTTTATATATATATATATATGTAATGTGCGTGTGTGTGTGTATGTATGTATATATTTATATAAAGTTAGGTATGTGTATATATTTATATATCTGTGTACAGTATTCACTCCTAAACTAATTAACCAATCATTATGAATTTTGGAACACAGTTGTTAAGTGTAAGGGATGGTAATTTGAGCTATATTTAGTTTAATACGTTTTATGCCAAGGGGTTGAAAGTCCTTCATCAAAATCCTGATACCTAGGACTTTTGTTAAATTTGAACAATAGTTATTAGTTATCAATTAATAAATATTCCGCGAATTTCAGTTTCTTTGAAGTATTTCAAAGCGTTTTTAGGGGCCATAATATGGGAACAAACTCCAATTAGAAGATTAAAATATTTCAGATTTGCATTAAATTTCATCCATAGTCATTAGACACGAATTAAGCAAGATTCCCTGAATTTCAATTTCTTTGGAGTATTTCAAAGCGTTTTTTGGGGCCATAATATGGGAACAAACTCCAATTAGAAGATTAAAATATTTCAGATTTGCATTAAATTTCATCTATATTCATTAGAAACGAATTAAGCAAGATTCCCTGAATTTCAATTTCTTCTTATGACACCATAAGCCTTAAATTTTAGACTTTTTCTGGAATAAAAATAACTTAATGGATTTTGATCAAAATTAGAATAAGGATTCTAGACATAAGGTTAGTAACATTATATCTTTATTTTAATTTTCATAAAAGTTGTGCAAAACTGTTCTGTTTGGAGAATTAATTTTACACGCCCTTGGACGGATATTCTTCTGGTATATATGCAATTATTTCAGAATGAGACAAGTCGGTGAACCGTCCAACACATGCCAGCCGGTAAAACAGACGTCAAACCGCCGGTTTAATTATGATGGTAGCAGAAAATGTTATTTTATAAATTGAATTTGATACAATTTACGTAAATCTAGGTGGAATATACAGTATTTTTTTTTTCATTTCGAGCTTGTTCGGATATAGATGACTAGTTATAATGTATTTCAGTTGCTTCCACCCAATTGCTTAGGCGTTATCAGTACTAGTGGGCAAAACTCCCATGAGCAACTTCAGTTCTCATCTTTTTATTTTTTATTTTTAATGATATTTTCCCAAACAAGGCAGGCCGCCACTGTAGACGTAAAGGGTTACTGAGAATTTGGGAGTAGGTTTAGAGTGTCATTCTAAGTTGGGAGCTGTGCAGCGAGATGTCTGTTTACTTTAGTTTTAAACCTCTGCATGTCGGTACTGTCAGGGAAACAGGGGGCAAGGAAGGAGTTCCAGAGGCCAGCAGCAATTGGAGTAGAAAGCTCTCCGGCATCTGGGGACCTCCACAGAGAATAGATGGGATTTAGCTGATTGTCGAGTTGGTCTAGTGAATTTACGTCGAGGGGGCACCAGAGTACCCAATTCATCGGAGCATAATCCATGGAAGTATTTGTAAAACAAACACAAGGAAGTAACATTGCGGCGATGGGACAGGGGCTGAAGCTTGGTTGACAGTGAGGGACCTATTAGGTTGGCGACTCTTTTTTGGACCTTGTCAAGGAGGGAGAAACTAGTGGATGATGCACCAGCCCAGATGTGGCAACAATACTCCATGCATGGGCGGATGGTGACTTTGTAGAGATAGAGGATAATGTCAGGTGTGAGGAGTTTACTAGCACGGTAGAGAGAGCCAACCTTCTTTGCTGCAGCCTTGGCAATGTCTTCAACGTATCTAATGTGAGATGTTTAATCAATGTTGTTGTGATTGAAAATGTCTTTCATCTTAAGCCATTGATTTGCAACATATGCCAAAATATCTTTTATTCATTGACTGGTAATGTAGCATCGACACATCTTGCTGTCAGCGCTTCGATTTTTTATCAGTGATATTTTGATTACGATTCTGTCTGTCTACTACCCATCGAGCCGCAAGGAGATCCACCCCACTCCGCCAGCACAGCTCTTGGAGTTAATGAAGTACACAAGCCACTCCACCACAGAAAGGTACTAAATCTTGGAGTGGTAAAGTATAATACAAATCCTATTCAATCTACTTTTGGCTCACACCATGTTTGTCTGTATAATATATAGTGGTTTAAGGGTGTTTAGTTCATAGGTGTCGATCCCATGAAGCCACGGTGTTTATAAAATAGTTCTCAATAACAAGTAGAGTATTTTAGAGAAGATTCTCTGTCAATGACCTGAAGAAGATAAGACTTTGAATAAAGTCGTAACTGAAACATGTATGCACACATGTAGCCAAAAATGTTAATATAAATAAAAAAAAAATTAATTGGTCGTGTTAAACTCTATAGCTTTGATGTTGTCTGTTAGCTTTTAAATTGATGTCTAATCCCTGTGCTGATGAAGAAGGCCGATATTAATACAGATATATCATCTCAGAAACGATCGTACACAAACAGTTATGTTGAATTCTTGGAGCCCAAATAAATGTAATTAAATGTAATTTTGTTTACCCAAATCTGTTTATATATATATATGCAAATTACTATATCATACGGTAGTCTTAAGGGTAATATATTATTATTTTTATTTTATCATTATTATTATTTTTTATATATTTTGTTATGTATATATTAGTGATATTTTAAGCTGAATTATTTCGACACTTGATTATTGGGGAAATGGTCGTATAATCAGTACCATTGGAGAGCCATGAATATTATAACTGTCCTGCTTTTAAATCTCCGAAACAGCTACATGGTAAACAGCTGATGATCCCCGTGTTAATATTAGACGCTTAAGGTCTCCTGTTTTTGTTTCACTCTTAGATAATTAACCCCCCTTTTTTTATTTTTTTATTTATAATTTTTTTTATTTATTTTTATTTTTTTATTTTACTTATATTTTTTCATTTATTAATTTTCCAACGAATGTTAAGTCTGCAATATCTTGGATTTAGTTAGTTTGTCTGGGAATTTAAACTGCATTTTACAATTATTTTTTTTTTTTTAATGACTCAAAGCTTCTTTAGACTATATATATATATATATATATATATATATATATATATATATACTTAGGCAGCAAGTCATTATCTAAGCAAGCGTTGTTGAACGTCATGGGACTTTCTCGTTTGTATATCTTCTTCGTGAGGTTCTCAAACCGTCGAGCTATCCTTCTGGTTTCAGGTGGCAATCCGTATAGTACTTCTCCGATTGTTCTTAATTCGGTCATTTTTTTCGAGCGCTTTCGACTTTCATAGTCGTCTTCAGGATTAGGTTTTTTAAAATAAGAAGACTTGAGTTAATGTTTTATAGGTATCGTTAAGGGCGAATGAAAGAAGAAAAAAAAGGGTGTGTGTGGTTGAGTTCATTTTATTCTATCGTTTGTATGTTTGGTTTTATTGTTTATTTATATATTTTATTAATTCTTATTTTTGCTATTATTTATTTATTATTATTTATTACTATTACTATTATTACCATTATTTATTTATTTTTATTTTATTACTTTATTTTCATTTAATTATGGAATAAAGTATACATTTTTATTGATACAAACATTTTGGCTACATATGTACATACATTTTTATGGTATAGCTTTATTCAAGGTCAAGCCTCATTAGATGCTGAGAAAGACTAACCTTTTGTCTTTCTCTGCATCTTCACTGTTGAGGCGTGTCCTTTCGTAAGGCTGTAGCCAAAATATTTGTATAAATAAAAAAATTATACTAAAATATCGCTCCACTTTTTATTGAGCACTATTACATAAACACAGTAGGTTTATTAGATTAACTCCTATGATGTGGCTTTTGTCAACCTCGAGAAGGCCTTTGATCGAGTGCCAAGGAAGGTCATATGGTTGGCGATGAGGAGGCTGGGACTGGAGGAATGGCTGGTGCGGACTGTGCAGTCAATGTACTCGAACGCTAGAAACCATGTGCATATGGGGACGCGTACGGTGAGCCATTTATTGTGGGGGTTGTTGTGCACAAAGGTTCGATATTGAGCCCCCCCCCCCTTCTCTTCATCATCGTCTTGGAATCCCTGTCACGCGAACTGAGACCGGATGCCCTTGGGAGATCCTGTACGTGGATGACCTCGCAATTGTTGACACTTCACTCAAAGCTCTAGTTAAGAGAATCACCTCCTGGAAGAATAATATGGAGGACAAGGGCCTCCGAGTCAATATGGCTAAGACAAAGGTAATGATTTCTGGTTCTAACCTGAATTCCATGAAAATATCAGGAAAGTTCCCTTGCGCGGTTTGCCTGAGTGATACAGGGAAAACCCCCATCTTCTGCCCCGTCTGTTCCTACTAGGTCCATAAGAGATGCAGTGGAATCAGTGGCCTACTCTGACCGGATCAGCAATGCAGGTGTCCGTGCTGTTTGGGCACAGCTAGATCAATCGACAGCAGGCCAGTGAAAGAGGTCACGGTTGGGGATAGCAAACTGGAAGCTGTAGCTGAGTTCTGCTACCTGGGCGACTCCCTTTCAGCCAATGGTGGTTGTGAGATTGCTGCTATTGCCAAATGCAAGTCTGCCTGCCTGGGGGGGGGGGTAGAAAACTCCCGCCCATCTTAACAAATAAGCATCTGACGATCACAATTAGAGAACAGGTACACCAGCTGTGTGAGGAGTGTTATTCTTTGTGGCTCTGAAACATGGGTTGCATCGGCGAGCACTCTCAAGAGACTGCAGCGTAACGAAAAAGCCATGATTAAATGGATTTGTCATGTCAGGCCGGAAGACGACACTCTCTTCGAGACTCTTCTCTCTAGGCTTCGTATACGGGGAAATAACTGATGTCCTTAAGCTGGGCAGGATGAGATGGCTTGGCCATGTCTAGCGAAGCTTCAGCTGCATCAAGTTGGCAGGCTGGAAGACCAAAGCTTTCTTGGGATGAGCTGTATAAACGTGACCATGTAGCCCTGGAGATTACAAACTTAGATCCTCGCGACCGCCAAGCCTGGAGTGGAAGACTTCAAGACTAACATAGAGGACTAATCAAAGGCCTGTTCAAAAATAAATCTGATGAAGATCAACAATAACAAGTTCAACAGTACTATATATATATATATATATATATATATATATATATATCAAGGGAGGCGCAAGAGCGCTCTATCCCTTAATAAACTTCAAGAATGGCCTATGCTGGAAATCTCATTTCTTTGATCAATCATAACTCAAAAACCAATAAACCAAATTAGTTAAAACTTTGCACAACATTTTCATTTGATAGGTTCTATAAGTGTGTAGAATTTCAACTATTTGATGGATTCAGCTGATTTTTTGGCAGAGATAGAGGTTCTAGGGTCTAGTTGATGGCATTTTAATTTCAGTTTACCATATACCTTAGTTTTCCAGAAAATTCCAAAAAAACTTATGAGAAGGCATTGTATTGAGGCATAGCCTTTACAAAAGTAGTGGCATTCCATGAAAAATGCCAGTATACTGAATTCATATGCCCTTAATAGGGTTTAAATGAACATTCATATACACTAAATGTACAAAAGCAAGGAAATTCCTAAATTTTTATTGTCATTAAGGGTATGACTACATATCAACCAAACCATTTCATTATTACATCACTACAGTATAAATCTCTATGCATGAGCGGATGAAGTGTGTGAGGTGCACTGAAGAAAAATTCCTACCACTAAAATACATAGCCCTGTTGTGCTCGCATACCCTTAATGACAATAAAAGTGTAAAAATTTTGGAATTTCCTTGCTTTTGTACATTTAGTGTATATGAATTTTCATCTTAACCCTATTAAGGGCATTTGATTTCAGTATATTGGCATTTTTTATGGAATATATATGTAGGGTTAGTGGGAGAGAACCCCAGCAGAGTGCTCGATTATTCAGAAAAATAAAAAATAAAAGCGTAATATTTATTAATATATATGTATTACAGCATATCAGAACAACATTGGTACCGTCGGTTTCAAATTCTAACAAAGGGGATCTATAATAGGCCTCTTTATTAGACCTTCTTCAGCCTCTGTTTATGTCTGGCTCCCTGAGTCCCATTTGTTAGGATTTGAAACCGACGGTACCGATATTGTTCTGATCTTCTGTAATACATATATTAATATATATATATATTCAGTCTCTAGGGTCCTAGTTTCGAATTTCGCTAGGTTTAGCCATGCTGATGAGTTGTAAGACAATGAAACGCATGTCTGTGGCGAGATATATATATATATATATATATATATATATTTCACGATTTTTGGGGGAGTACAAAATTTTATTATCGCAAGCATGAAGGGAAGACAAATTCTATCGTTCATGATTAAAAGTTAATTAAGAGAAATATATATATATATAAAATTGAAATATAAGTCAAATTAGCAATACAAGATTAATTTATTATTTTTTTTTTTTTTTACATTAATCCTATCGATTACGGAATAAAATTCCTTCTTCAGGGGTGACCA
This sequence comes from Sepiola atlantica, assembly GCA_963556195.1. Lineage (NCBI taxonomy): Eukaryota > Metazoa > Mollusca > Cephalopoda > Sepiida > Sepiolidae > Sepiola > Sepiola atlantica. The sequence goes on along the minus strand of OY744530.1, from coordinate 112,489,071 downwards.
GTATTGAGTCATTTTTTTTTTTTTTTTTTTTTTTTTTTTTTCATCAAAAAACAAGAATAAAGAAACTTATTTCTTTGTTAATTTGATAAACGTCCTTGGTGGTACGACGTCATCGCCGTGCTGTTAAAAATTGGCGGTTAGGATTCAAAACCGGTGTCGAACGAGAAATGCGCTGGCACGCTGTCAAGTAAAGTGTGTGGTATTGTTCAAGTTTCAAAGTATTGCATGGAAAGTTAATAAAATTGAAATATAAGCCAAATTAGCAATACAAAAAAAAAAAAAATGACTCAATACTGGTCACCCCTGAAGAAGGAATTTTATTCCGTAATCGATAGGATTAATGTAAAAAAAAAAATAATAATAATAAATTAATCTTGTATTGCTAATTTGGCTTATATTTCAATTTTATTAACTTTCCATGCAATACTTTGAAACTTGAACGATACCACACACTTTATATATATATATATATATATATAAATAAAATATAGTAGCACGAAATTACATAATTATCGATGCAATAATTTATTTCAACCTTGTGGTATTGTCAAGCATCCAATTTAGATGATTACATTTTTGAAACTGAGAAAAGAGAAATTCACACTCAACAATTAGAGAGAAAGGGAGTTGTAACATATCTAATACATATTTATAGAGAGGGGGAAATTTGAAGCATATTTAATCCATAATTTTATAGGGAGGGGGAATTACATGATTTATGACGGAGAGGAGATAAGAAGCCATATATATATAAAGAGAAATTGGGAAATCGTAAAAAGCGGGCAGGGAGGATATTCAATGTCTCTCAAGAAATCAGGTCAGCGTGTCAAGAATCACCAGTCCTGATATATATATATATATATATATATATATATATTATATATATATATATGTATTATATAATAAACATTTCATTATAATCCAAACATTAACCTATAATTGGTTTCAACCACCAGCTAATCAATCAAATTGTCATTAAACAATTTATGTACTTCTTCTAAGGAATGTTTGCGTGCCGCCCCCCCCCCCTGCTCGGTCCCTCTGACTTCTTTCCATCCGTCAAATCTGATATTACGACGCAAAATCTGACGTGGGTCATGGGCAAACCATTTCTTATTTGAACTTTTGGCTAAAAATGCTGTCATAATCCGCAACAGTAATAAGTGGGTCACATTAGAATATCACGCAAGAACTGCTCGACTTACACAATTGTCTTTGGAAATCGGCCAGAATTGAATGGCGGTGCGATTTAATGGACGTAAATGTCACGGAGGATGTCGATCCGAAATGTTTAGCTTTAAGCAGCATTCGTCCTTTAGAAGTGATAACTTATTCGACTGTCTTTCTTTTTTTTTTTTTTTGCAAAAGTTGTAAAATGGCGAAAATAGATTTGTTATTACCAAAACTAAAAATAGATTCTTCAACAGACACAAACGACACGCCCCCTCCCCATCTCTTCAAAGATTTTTGTCATTCAATTTTTCTTTCTTAACCTTTGATTAGTGTTATATGGATAGAAATTAAATAAAAATACCACTTCAAAGTAAAAAAAAGTAGCTAATGATTAGTGTTATATGGATAGAAATTAAATAAAAATACCACTTAAAAGTAAAAAAAGTAGCTAATGATTAGTGTTATATGGATAGAAATTAAATAAAAATACCACTTCAAAGTAAAAAAGTAGCTAATGATTAGTGTTATATGGATAGAAATTAAATAAAAATACCACTTCAAAGTAAAAAAAGTAGCTAATGATTAGTGTTATATGGATAGATTTCGACCCAGAAAACAGCAATTCTTCCTCTTTTGTCAGAAACATTACTCATGGAATGTGAAGACTAAAGGACAAAATAAGAAAAGCGATGATGACGAGAAATGGGGCCCAACAATTTTTTTTTCTTAACTTTTCAAATTACTATATTGATAGACCACCAAAGACTCTGGTTTTAAAAAAGAAATGTCGATAAACTTAACTGCTCAGTTTTTAGATGGGGTGTCAATTTGCTATACGAGTTTAACATAAAATGTTAACTCTAATTGTGTTCAAAATTCTAACCAGGTATTTGTAGCCAGTATTATTTGGGCTGAAGTCGGAAACTCAAGTGAGAGGATCATGTTAGGTAAAACTTACATAGAAAACTTAAACCTGCTGCCCCAAAAATTGAACAAGTGGTACTATGCTCCATTTTCAACATGAGGCCAAATCGAATGCACACATATCCAAGGCAATGGCTGAATCCTTAGAAAATGAGCTCCAGTCTGTAGTCGAATGGAGCCATTAATAATTAGTTACATTTAATGCTACTAAGACAAAGCTCCTTTTCAAAAATTAATAGTCACATTTAACGCTAGAAATAAAGCTCCTTTCCTTTAAGAATTATAAGAAACCTTTCCAACCACTGATTCTCATGGCTTATAACACCCTACTTGAGAATCAAACATTTAAACTCCTCGGCCTAACATTCACAGGTAACATAAATTGGAACAAATACATAGAAGATACTGCCAAGTCTGCCACAAAGAAGGTGCCTCCCTCTACCATGCTAGAAAACTTCTCAACCCCGCCAGTATCCTAAATCTCTACAAAGCCACCATTCGCTCATGTCTGGAGTATTGTTGCTACATCTAGGCTGATGCACCAACCACTAGTCTGTCCCTCTTGGACAGAGTAAAAAAAAAAGTCTCTAACTTAGCAGGTCCCACACTGTCGACTTAGCTCCAGCCCCTGTCCCATCGCCGCAATGTTGCATTTTTGTGCTTGTTTTACAAGTACTTCAACGAAATGCGCTTTGACGAACTTGCTACATTTGTGTCCCGTCAACATAAAAACCTCCGATTAACCTAACAAGCAGCAAAATCCCACCCCTTCACTGTAGATGTACGCAGATGCTGGAAGGCTTTCTACTCTAATAGTTTTTTTCTTCTTCCTCAAACCGCTTGACTTTTTAAATTCCGTCCCTGCTTCCTTGATTGTATCAACATGCAGAAATTTAAATGTAATGTGAACAAACATCTCGCTACACAACTCCCTATTTAAGATGCCCCCTCTAAATCTGGCCCCTAATTCACAGTAGCCCCTGACGTCTCAGTGGCAATGTGACCCCTTGTTTGGGGTTAGTTAAAGTAAAGAAATAATCTTTTTAAAAATAAGGACATTTTTTTTTTTTTCATTTTTTTTTTTTCATTTTTTTTTTCATTTTTTTTTTTTTAGAAAAATGGAATAATAAAAATTTTAGTAAATGTGGGGGCGTATGTTAATGTTTGCTGATACTTCAACTGCCGTTATGAGTTTGCCAGTCATGGATGCAAGAGAATATCTGTAAATTTGTTAAAAAGAGAATGGTAGGAGTCAGTGATACCAGATGTAACCCAGCATGGAGCATTTAAACTGAAAAGTGGCTTAGTAATTAAATTTATGGAAATATAAAATCCAGTAAAGTTAATTTTTGTCAATATTTTTTAAATCATTTTAATTTCTAATTTTAATTATTTTTTTTTGTTTGTTTTAAATTTAATTCCCTGAAATTGTCTAAAAGCCCATTTTTATAAACATTTTTAAATCATTTTAATTTCTAATTTTATTTATTTTATTTTTTTTTAAATTTAATTATCTGAAATTGTCTAAAAGCCCATTTTTATAAACATTTTTAAATCATTTTAATTTCTAATTTATTTATTTTTTTTTTTATTTAATTCCCTGAAATTGTCTAAAAGCCCATTTTTA
>OY744530.1:112427847-112480347 GCA_963556195.1 Sepiola atlantica | reverse complement strand
TTTCCAACTCCCCCCCTCCTCCTGTCTGGCCCATCCCTACCCCCCCCCCCCCCCCACACACACACACTCGCTGCTTGTTCTCATTTGTCTTGGACCATCTTGCCTTTTCCCGCCATTCGTATTGTCTTTCAAGCCAGACACTTTCCCCCTATTTGTAATTATACTTTTATCGCCTGCAGATTGTTTACGCTTTATCAAATTTCGGATTAATCATGATTGTATTTCTCGCCTTTTTTAACATGCCGTGCAAATCCGGATAAATTTAATTGTTTCAATCTTGGATTATTTATTTATTTTATTATTATTTTATTCCTGCCACCATTGTGCTCTTTTTTTTTCCTCCCACTCTTAAATCTTGTGCATGGTTTTCCTGGTTGAAACTTGAAGACTACTGGTCATCACACATTGTCTATATTGATTGCCAATCTCTGGTGCCACCCCGTTTTTTACAGCCAATCGGAGGCTGAGAGATACCAAACGTTCTGATTGGTCAATCATGATCGTATGTTAGGAGAAAGGAGCATGTTTTAAATGTTCAGTGGTTGAGCAATTTGTTTGTTATTGTTTTAGTCGTCCCCCCCCCCCCCCCCCGATTTATAAAATCGGGGGACTTATGTTTTGAGGCATGTCCGTCCATCCGTCCGTCTGTCCGGATTTTTCTCCGCAACCATCCATTGAATTTCTCTGAAATTTTGCATGAAGTTGTAACTTTGGTCAGGTTAGAAAGTAACATTCTCCAATTTTTAGAAAAAAAATCTGGTTAGCGCCCCAGGGGGTTAAAAGGCCCCAAAATGGCAAAAAAATGACCCTTTTCTCCCATAACGTTTGATTCATCCATTCAATTTTTCTGAAACTTTGCCAAAATGTAGAGGCAATTGTTCTGGATATAAAATGAGCATCCTTGACCTCAGAAAAATTCTGGTTCGCGCACCATGGGGGTCAAAGGGGGGTCAAAAATGCCCCAAATTGCCCAAATTTATTGCATTTTACACTCGCCACATCGAGTCACATACAGAGGGGGGACCACGCACGCGCGGCTTGTTTCTTTTAGCAGAAATGACCTACAGTAGCCCATCTCTGGACTTTTCTCTTCATGACCAATCTGGAAAAGGAAATAGCAAAAAAAAATAAAAATTCCTAGACGTCTATGATAACTAACTAACCCGGCTGGAGATGATAGTTTGCAGAATAAAATAAGTTAATCCTCCGCTCTATAATATTCAATTCAATTAATTCATTTAGCAAAAAATAAAACCAGCATGTTTCAGGTGTCATGTAAGGAAAGGGTCGTATAAATTTACACAGAAGAGGATACAGTAGTCTAACACCTGTCTAAATTCACTTTGAATTGCTGCGTTGTTGGCGCATTTATTGCATCTCCTTGGAAACTATTCCAAGGTCCAGAGATTCTGATTGAGAAGACGGCCCTCCTCCGCTTCAATTGAAATCGGCGGTGAAATAGTTTCTTATGGTATCCGCGTAGACCTCTTTCTGGTGCAGGAGTGAATAATAAGTTCTGAGGTATATCGTAATGACTGTTGAGGAGATTGTAGACCAAAATGAGACAACTGAGTAATCGTCGGCACTCAAAGGAGAAAAGTTTCTTTCTATATGAATAAATGTATTTCTCTCCTGTCTGACAAGTAAATGCATTTCCCTTTCTCTTTTATCTCGCAAGTAATCACATTACGTGAGTCAGAATCGTGCTGAACGAAGCCATTTCAAGTGTTCGGGTAAGGGAGAAAGCAAATAGCAAGTCAGATAATCCCTGTCATCTGAAATGAATATCGGAAAGAAGTCCACCACTAATGAGACGTTCCTTTTTTCTTTCTTCTTTTTATACCGATTGATACGTTTTTCACTTTTTCTTTATAAACTTTAAAATTTTAGACATTTTCTATCATTTTTTCTTTTTTTAAATTTTAGACATTTTCTATCATTTTTTTTTTTAAATTTTAGACATTTTCTTTCTTTTTTTTAAAAATTTTAGACCTTTTCTATCATTTTTTCTTTTTTAAAATTTTAGACATTTTCTTTCATTTTTTCTTTTTTAAAATTTTAGACATTTTCTTTCATTTATTCTTTTTAAATTTTAGACATTTTCTTTCATTTTTTTCTTTTTATAAATTTTAGACATTTTCTTTCATTTTTGTTCTTTTTATAAATTTTAGACATTTTCTTTCATTTTTTTTCTTTTTTTAAATTTTAGACAATTTCTTTTTTTTTCTTAAAATTTTAGACATTTTCTTTCATTTTTTTCTTTTTTAACTTCTCCAATTGAAACATTATTTTATATGAATATTAGTGCAAACACTGACGAAACACAATTTTTCTTCCATCAATTTTTGACGGAGGGTGTACACTACTGTTGTAAATATTTAGCTTTGTTCGCGTTTATCCATTCATCCAAAGTCAGCTTCCAGTTATTGTTGCATTATGCGATCAAGAACTATTTGTTCCCCGATCGCAACAAATACCTGCCAGCAGCCTGTGGCAGTAACTCGTCGCTGTAACAAATCCCGCCGTGCACAACATAAACAGCTGTGTTCTGTTGACACACAGAATATGCTCAATCATCTGTGACGTCTATGTTTCAGTTATAATTCATCTTGGCAGTCGTTGTCGTCGTCGTTGTGATGATGTGTTAATTATAGTAGTCTTTCTCCTCTTTAATAGCAGCGGTTGTAATAGTTGCGGAAAATAAAAACACCAACAATATTTTTGCTCTGGACTTTCTTGTTCTTGTTCTTTTTACAAATATAATCGTATTACATACAGTGCACTGTAAGGTTACATAAGGTTCATCATTCGAACTCCTCGGCCTAACTTTCACAGGTAACATGAATTGGAATAAATACATTGAAAACATTGCCAGAGCTGCTGCAAAGAAGGTAGACTCCCTCTACCGTGCCAGTAAACTTCTCACACCTAACATTATCCTATATCTCTACAAAGCCACCATCTGCCCATGCATGGAGTATTGTTGCCACATCTGGGCTGGTGCATCATCCACTAGTCTCTTCCTCTTAGACAAGGTCCAAAAAAGAGTCGCCAACTTAATAGGTCCCTCACTATCCACCAAGCTCCAGCCCCTGTCCCATCGCCGCAACGTTGCATCCTTGTGCCTGTTTTACAAGTACTTCAATGGATTGTGCTCTGATGAGCTTGCTGCTCTAGTGCCCCAACGACGTAAATTCACTAGACCAACCCGACAATCTGTCAAATCCCATCCATACACTGTGGAGGTCCCCAGATGCCGAAGAGCTTTCTTTTGTGCAACAGTCCATTGTTGGGTTTTAAGTCTCTTATGTTTCTTTTTTTTTTTATTGCTGCATTTGATGGAGATAGAGGGCCAGGACCTTTTGTCTCAAGGCCTGATGGCTGACCCTGGTTGGCCTCTGTCATGGCTGGAGCACCATTTCCAGAAGCAGGAAGGTTCACACCATTGCTTACATCTTCCCGCCTGGTGTATGAACGGGTTGATGGGCCCTTTTTATTCTGGGTGCCGACCTGCCAGTATTAATTTTTGTTTTTATTCATATTTTTTTATTATTCATTTCCTCATTGTCAACGGCTTCTAATTCATTATTCGAAGCTGCCCTCTATTAATAGAAGGGGGGACCCGTCTGCAATTCGGGAGACGTGCTGGATGGCTTGAGGAGACAGCACACAATTTTTTTTTTTTTTTTAATATTTGGTCAGGGTTTACTTCTAGTAAAAAGTGTCCTCATGTCAGAGTATCTGACAAACCCCTGTACAGAGAGACCGAAGACACCCGAGGATGGTGTCTAGTAGGCATTCAAGTCCTCCCTTTTTATTTTTATTTTTTTTATTTCTGTTTTCGTTAGCATAGGGGTGGGGCATTCTTCCAAATGCCAGACTATCACCTGCTATTTAGAGGCTCCAACCGAGTGCTCTTTTAAGGATTTTGGCCGTTCCCTTAAGTGCAATTATTTGGATTTCTTTCGCACTTGGTTTTGTGGGAATACTTTCCAGATATTTTTTGAAATTTTTCTTCATGAGGCCTTTAGCTCCTATTATTATAACTGGGATAATGTTGATTTTTTTTCAGGTTCCAGTTTCTCTTCATATCATACATTAGGCCTTGGTATTTTTTCACCTTCTCCCTCTCTGCTCTGTTTAAGCCACTGTCATTTGGAACACTCACCTCAATCAGTGTTGCCTCTCTTTCTGTTTTATTTAATATGACTATGTCCGGTTTTACTTCTGCATTTTCCAGGTAGGTAGATATAGAAACCACATAATCATAATGTATAGTATACTTATCGTTTCCCATAGTCCTCTCCGGTAGATGTTCCCAGGACTTAGTGCTACATTGGATGCTTAGATTTTTACAGATGTTCCAGCGTATGTATTTGCAGACACCATCATGGCGCATTGTGTAGCTACCATCTGCTAACATAATTTTGCAGTAGTATGAAGTATGTAGTTTAATATAATTCAACTAAAAATAGAGAATACGACTTCATTTTCTCAGATTATTCTTACAGTCGACACTTGTTATCTGGCTCTTTTTTTTTTCTTTATCATTGGGAATTTTTTTAGCTCTTTTCAAGTTTTCTTTTTGTTTCCAAATTATCAGTTCATTGGGTGTGGTGGTTAAACTTACGCCTTTTGAGGAATTTAGATATCAATACGTCGGGTTTAGACGTAGACATGACGTCATACTTACAACACTTTAGAAACGGGTGTATTCCATTCGAATGCACAAGTTTATCACGTATTTCAGTGCGATATAAAAGGTTTGCATGAACCGGCCCATTTTGCATATTTGTAAGAGTATTTGATAATGGGTTCAATCCTCGGTCGGGTCATATCAAAGATAAAAAAATGGTACTTGATGCCCTCTTGCGAAACACTCAGCATTATAGGGTAATGATTAAGAGTAAGGGGAATAATCCTGGAAAAAGAGTGACGTCCTCCCCTACATCTCGGTGTAGCAACTAATGGAAAAGGGAGCCTTAAGGTCGCCCTCGACTACGGTCGACCATTTTACTTTACTTTAGATGACTTTCCAAAATGTTGAAATTAGTTGAAAAAGACGTCAACAAGTATTTGTTGTATTTTGTGAAGAGGAAGGGGGTTTCTTGCAAGACGTCAAAAAGTATTCCATGAAAAATGCCAGTATACTGAAATTATATGCCCTTAATAGGGTTAAGATGAAAATTCATATACACTAAATGTACAAAAGCAAGGAAATTCTCAAATTTTTACACTTTTATTGTCATTAAGGGTATGACTACATATCAACCAAACCATTTCATTATCACATCACTACAGTATAAATCTCTATGCATGAGTGGATGAAGTGTGTGAGGTGCGCTGAACAAAAATTCCTACCAGTAAAATACATAGCCCTGTTGTGCTCGCATATCCTTAATGACAATAAAAGTGTAAAAATTTGGGAATTTCCTTGCTTTTGTACATTTAGTGTATATGAATTTTCATCTTAATCCTATTAAGGGCATATGATTTGAGTATACTGGCATTTTTCATGGAATGTCACTACTTTAGTAAAGGCTATGCCTCAATACAATAGTCATTTTTAATGTTTTTTAGAATTTTCTGGAAAACTAAGGTATATGGTACACTGAAATTAAAATGCCATCAACTAGACCCTAGAACCTCTATCTCTGCCAAAAATCAGCTGAATCCATCAAATAGTTGATGAGATACAGGGTGGCACATACGTATGTACGTACACACAGATAACATGATTTCATGATTGAACTTTCTGGATCTCTGGGTTGCCTTGACTAATAATGCTGAAATTCTACACACTTATAGAACCTATGAAATAAAAATTTTGTGCAAAGTTTTAACTAATTTGGTTTATTTGGTTTTTGAGTTATGATTGATCAAAGAAATGAGATTTCCAGCATAGGCCATTCGTGATGTCTATTAAGGGATAGAACGCTCTCACGCCTCCCTTGATTGGTTTTATTTTGTGAAGAGGAAGGGGGTTTCTTGCCGATCGCCTGAGGCGCTGATATCGGATAATCCCGACGGGGCTGTTCTCGGCTACTTTTGTAGTAAATCAGAGTGCTCCCTTGGGGGATGCTAATTTCCCCACCTTCCGGCCAAGTAAATCCAACCAATAACAAAAAAATGGTTTGTAATAAAAGAAAGATTTGATGACAATTTGTGACTAATCTTTTCTTTTCTTTCATTCATTAATGACTCTTCTAATATTTACCTGTGATGTCGTCGTCGACGAAGGAAAGCAAATAAATGAATAATTACCAATTGCTATTTTCTTTAGTTTCTATTAGTCATGTCACTGACACATTTGTGATAAACGTGATTGCCTGTTAAATATCATTATGAGAATTATCGTGAAAAGCTATCATTTCCGTTCTAGTTGGCAGTCATGGTCTATTTAAGAGTGACTTGAATACCTGTTGGCACGTTTCTATTGTCATGTTCACGCTATTGTTTTTGCTTTTCATTATTATTACTATTATTATTATTTTAAAGAGACCACTTCACCATTTTTAATGTTTACTATTGGTGTGTGTGTGTGTGTGTGTGTGTGTGTGTGTGTGTGTGTGTGTGTGTGTGTGTGTGTGTGTGTGTGTGTGATACCTTTCTCAAAAGGGGGCTAGTGAACGTGACTCAATAACCTTGCCGGAAGTTGAAAAAATATATGCTGAGCCTAAAGCTCACACCTGTAACTATTAATACCACTTCCAATAAAACGTGCACACATATATATATATATATATGATGATGATTTTTATTTACACAGACATGTACAAAATCTGTGACACTGGCATGTCGATGTTATCGATCAACAGCTATTATAAACTGAGATCTCATCAGGAAGTTAGAATCCGATCTTAACCTTAGATCATATTTGGAAAGAATCTATATATGTATATAATATTTGTTATTGTTTATTATCTATGTACGTATACGTTTCGTCCTTTATAATCGGGACTCATCAGCATAGAGATAGAACTATTCACTACTGGTCATGCGATTCGAAACCCTGGATTCCGAGTATTTTACAACTCTAATCCCGACGTCTAGAACCACTCGGCCAACGCTGAATAGCGAATAAACAGTGATAATTTTAACACTTTATCCGGCGGCTTAACGTCATAAGAGCGTTCAACTTAATGAAAGGAACGATGCATTTATAGCTAGCGACGTCATGCTGTGTTAATACTACACTTACAGTGCTCTTCTAGACGGTATATATATGGTAGAATTTGGTATATTCGGACTACTGTTCTCATTTTGGGTGTTTTTATCACAACGTTTCGGCCGATGTAACCTCCGATCTTCTTCAGGTGTACTTTCATGCTACCGCCGTGGATTAAATAAAGGGTTCCGTTCGAAATTCCGTCCAGATTCTCGAGTTCGACAAATTACACCTGAAGAAGGTCAGAGGTTACATCAGCCGAAACGTTGTGATAAAAACACCCAAGATGAGAACAGTAGTCCGAATATACCAAATTCTACGAATTATCAACCCTCATCTAAAAAATTCCGAAGCACACATACATACATACATACATATATGTATATATATATATATATATATATATATATATATATATAAGAAGGAATAGGTAAATAAATACCTTTTGAAGCATTAAGATGCGATATCAATTTTTTTTTATAAAAAAGAAAAATAATGAATCGAAACCGATTTTTTTTTCTTTTTTATTATAAACTAGCATTTTTTTTTTGTTAGTTTAAAGTGATACAAATATTTCGCCAAAACCTGGCATCCTCGGTGTGTAATATATCCTGATGTCATCGGATTTGTATTTTTTTCTCTTACCGGCTTGTTGTTATTACAGCCGGGCCAAATGGGTTAGCTGTTGTTTCCCACTATAAAATATGAAGAACGTGAATGCAGCACGTGATTTGTATAAGTGTTTTAAGGTTCATATTTTTTTAAAAAAGCATCTATTGTTAAATTTAAGAAGGAATAGGTAAATAAATACCTTTTGAAGCATTAAGATGCGATATCAATTATTAAAAAAAATCGGTTTCGATTTATTATTTTTCTTTTTTATAAAAAAAATTGATATCGCATCTTAATGCTTCAAAAGGTATTTATTTACCTATTCCTTCTTAAATTTAACAATAGATGCTTTTTAAAAAAAAGTATGAACCTTAAAACACTTATATATATATATATATATATATATATATATATCTAGGAAGTTTCTCAACCATTAAAACTATATAAAAAAATTTAAAAAAACCTTAAGTCCCAAGTCGTTCAGTGGAAAATCACTCATGTAAGTCAATTTAACTTTTACAGTTATTATATTAGTTTGCTTCTAACATTATTTAAGGGATCATTAGTTGTTTACCATATATATATATATATATATATATGCTAGCAGGGTTATCCGACATTGCAATCAAATCGGTATATAAAAGTTCTGTATTGTTCTTGTTCTATATTTTGGTGAGTACTTTCGGTTTGATTCATCAACACATCATCAAGCAGGGATTGGTCAATTTTCATCTATTTTCTTTTAGTGTTTAACAACTAGTATAAATGTTAGATTACCAAATGGATTATTCGGAAAATCGAAAAAAAAAAAGCCTCATAAAATTCTGTGTTATTTAATAACATTTGCCTTATCTATCTCTCTATCTCTCTCTCTCTCTCTCTCTATATATATATATATATATATATATATATATTATATAATGGCGTATTAGTGGGTTCCCTCACGTGTGAGTTTTGCTCTTTTCTTTGTTTTTTGTTTGTTTTCACCCAAAAATGAACCACTGTTTAATGTAGGTTTTTTTCAAGACATTTTAATCCAAGAACTTTTTACTCTTTGTGAATTTGTCTGATGATTTTGTAATGTTGCAGAGACGATATTAACATAAAAATTGTTTGGCACAAGACAAATGAAACGGACCGTAAAAAATATATCTCACAGAAATGTTATGTTTTTTGGAAATGTATAAAAATAATAAAATAAAAACATAGTTATTGGAATATAATATAAACCTGACTTTATATATATATATATATATATATATATATAAGTGGAGAACTAAAAGCGAACTTTTAGGAAAGGTAAAACCTATTGTGAAAAGTATACAGCTCAATATACAGGATAGAGCAGATAGATATGTAAAAGGATGAAAAGGAATTAGAAAAGCAAAAGTCAAATCTTTTTTCAATTCAGTTGCTCAGAGCAAAGTATATTCCACAAAAAGGCAATTTATTCAAATTAATGTTTTCCTTAACGACCTACCAACCTACAATTCACTTTCTCTGCTGGACTTTTTGATACCGGACTTTTTTGCAATCGGACATTTGCTTGCATTCGGGCAGCGTTTTGCCTTGTGTTTTTTCCCCACAATCTTTATTTTACTTTTTCAAATTTTAAATCTTGGCTTTTGCCAACTTATCTATCCCAGCGATTTCCTCTGATAGGAGTTTGATCTTTGAAAAGCCTGGCTTAAGGAAAAAATTAATTGAATAAATTGCCTTTTTGCGGAATATACCTTGCTCTGAGCAACTGAATTGAAAAAAAAGATCTGCCTTTTGCTTTTCTAATTCCTTTTCATCCTTATATATATATATATATATATATATATATATATATATGTATATATATATTACTAGAAGAATACCCGTCCCAGGACAGGTAAGATTAATTCTTTGAACAGGAAAGTTTGGGCCCAATCTTTATTCCAATTTTGATAAAAAATCCATTACATGATATTTATTTTAGAAAATGTCTAAAATTTAAGGCTTAAGGGGTCTTAAGAAGAAATTGAAATTCAGGGAATTTTGCTTAATTGGGTTTTAATGATTTTGCATGAAATTTATTGCAAATCTGAAATATCCGAATTTCTAAATAATAGGAGGTTGTGCCTTCTAACATAATTTTTAAAATACTTCAGAGAAACTAACGTTTGGAGAACATTTATTAATTGATGTCTAATAACTATTGTTAAAATTTCACAAAAATCAGGAATTATCTAAAGTTTCACGAATGCCTTCCACAACCTTTTAACTCTGCTCCAAAATTCATAATGATCGGTTAATCAGTTTAAGAGTGAATACTATACATACAAACATATACCTAACTTTATATAATTCATTACTATTTCATGTTATTACATATATAATACAAGTCGTGCATGCGTGGTCCCCCTCTGTATGTGACTCGATGTGGCGAGTGTAAAATGCAATAAATTTGGGCAATTTGGGGCATTTTTGACCCCCTGGAGGCGCGAACCAGAATTTTTCTGAGGTCAAGGATGCTCATTTTATATCCAGAACAATTGCCTCTACATTTTGGCCAAGTTTAAGAAAAATTGAATGGATGGATCAAACGTTATGGGAGAAAAGGGTCATTTTTTGCCATTTTAGGGGGCTTTTGACCAGATTTTTTCCAAGGTCAGCGGACGGACACACGGACGGACACACGGAAATGCCTCAAAACATAGGTCTCCCGATTTTATAAATCGGGGGACCAATAAGGTGATATAATATATTTCGCATAGATTTTCAGTATTTACTTTAACAGTGCTCAATACACAAGTAGAGCTTAGTAGTAGTAGTAGTAGTATAAAAATATATCTATGGCAATTAAGCTACACAGAGGCGCCCATGTTTCATCCCCACAGGAAATTATCAAGCTAAATGCACGGATTTTTGTTAGTGATTGTTTTTATCTACCTAAATAGTGTTTGGTCTAGCTAACTAACCAATCAGATTCGTTGTTATTTCTCTCTCACGGGTTAATGTTTTTATTGGCCAATTGCCGAGCTTCTCTTAACCAAAGATTTGGCCAACCTTTACTTGAGAAACTTTTCTTTTTGCTTTTACTTCATATAGATAGATATTTATAGACATTTTGTTTTTATCAATAAGGTTTTATTGCCTATAATTAATTAAAAAAAACGTGTATTTGTCCCATTTGATTAATCTTTCACAAATTAACCTCGTAGAGGACTTCTCTTTTTCTTTTTTTTTTTTTTTTGGTTTCTCTAATATTATTTTATTCATCATGTGTTTTTTTTTTTTTTTTTCAAGTATAGGCTTTTCTTAATCCTCAGATAAGCTGTTCATAAAGTATTTAGATGAGATTAATCCCTTTAAAAGACCTGGAAATTTGGCATCTGTAAAAGGAGAAAGAGGTGCTTGTCAGCTGTTAAACTCAGATTAAGTCATTTAAGAAAGCGGCAGGCACTATATGACCCCTAAACAAGGACTAACAAGCTTCCCTTCAATTCTTTCATGTTTTTTTTTTGGTCCCCCGATTTATAAAATCGGGGCGTTCGTCCGTCCGTCCGGATTTTTCTCCGCAACCATCCATTGAATTTCTCTGAAATTTTGCATGAAGTTGTAACTTTGGTCAGGTTAGAAAGTGACATTCTCCGATTTTTGAAAAAAAATCTGGTTAGCCACCCCCCCTCCCCCCAGGGGCTCAAAAGGCCCCGAAATGGCAAAAAATTACATTTTTTGCGCCATAACTTTTCATCCATCCATTCAATTTCTCTGAAACTTGGCCAAAATGTGGAAGCAATTGTTCCTAATAGAAAATAAATATCGCTGACCTTGGAAAAAAATCTGGTTCGCGCTTCCAGGGGGTCAAAAGCCCCCAAAATGGCAAAAAATGACCCTTTCCTCCCATAACGTTTGATCCATCCATTCAATTTTTCTGAAACTTAGCCAAAATGTAGAGGCAATTGTTCTGGATATAAAATGAGCATCCTTGACCTCAGAAAAATTCTGGATCTCGCCCCCAGGGGGTCAAAAATGCCCTAAATTTCCCAAATTTATTGCATTTTACACTTGCCACATAGTCACATACAGAGGGGGACCACGCACGTGCGGCTTGTTCTAATTAGTGTCACGGCATCTGATCACCTGATTTATCAATTGATCCCCTTTAACAGTAGAGTCATGAGCTTAATATGCTAAGTTCAAGTTCTCTCAAAGTTGGTTGACTTCACCTACATCAGTACCCTTGAGAAAAGTAAAAATCCATATTGCCTCCTTATGTAAAATACTAAGGCAGACTGGACTCTTCAACTTTGGTGGAGACACTAGTATAGCAGAAAGAAAACAATTATATAGTAAATAAGTGCAGAGTGATATTAAGAGCTCTGATTGGCCCAGAAGGGTCACATGTTACAAGAGAGGGCATATTTGAGATAGTCAGAATGTAATGTGGCACTACTAAGCAGTTTGTAATATTCGATTGTGGAATCTTATCGACACCGCCAGATATTCTGTAATCTTTTTGCTGACAGAAAACAGTAGTCGTCTCATTGACACACTGTAAGTAGACAGCTCAATGTGATGTCTATCTATATTAGTGGCAGTGGTTGTTCTTGCAGAGATGGTGATCTGTTCTTTTTTTTTTTCTTTGTGGTTGTAAGAATGTACCAAAAAAGAGTAAAAACGCCAAAAACATAGTTTCTCAGCGGCTTTTTACTGTTCTTTGGTGTTTTATTTTTATACATCACTTTCGAGTTACACAGTATGTAATACTTCCATCGTTAGCTCCCCACAGGCGAGACGTGTGGCACGAATGATGACAGTTCGAAGAAGATGTCCTATCCTAATCAGCTCACTTTCCCCCTCAGAAAAGACTTTGCTATCCTCTTCTCCCCGTCTTACTGTGGACTTTCTGTCCATAACGTCACATCCTGACACGTAACTCTAATTGTAATCTTTAACTTCTACTGTAATTTCCCCACTTTCTAACCCTAACCCTAACCTGACCTGATGTGGAAAATACCATTTTTAATATTTTTACACATCCACAAGTAGTTAGTGTTTAAGTCTGCCTGCCTGGTGCTCCTGTCTGCATGCCTACCTAGATGAAGAAATTGTAATTTGTTAAAAACTTTGTTCTGCGGCTACGGTAGTCAAATGACATCCCGTAACTGCAATCAGTCCTCCATGCTAGTCCCAGACCATCTGGCCTTGTCATGCGCAAGTTGTCGTAGGCAATGAAGTTGTTTTGCTGTATGTAGTGGTCTTAGTCCCGCCTGCTTGAGGTCAGCACGTAGTGTGCCCAGCAGATTTGTGCAGTGCCGTCGTACGAAGAAATTGTAATGGTTGAGACGATGGTTTGTAAAATCTAATGTGAATATTCAGTGTGTCCGTTTTCATCGATTCATCCTAAGCCAGCTTCCAGCTACACAGTGAACATGGAGATGGTAGCATGGGGGTGTCCACTGAGATGTTCACTGAGATGTTCACTGGGAGAGGGGGGGTATAACAATCTTCTGATGTGTTGTTGCAGCTTTCATATTACGCAACAAAACTACAAATTAAAATGCAGTGCAGCAAAAATGAACACGACAAAATGTTAACAAATCAATTTGAACGATAATATATGTATGAATATTTGATATTTACCTCATCATTTTAGCTGCACATTTTTACATTTTTGGAGAGGGGATCAGTTTTAGTTGGGAATATAATATTTCCTGGACGTGACAACCCGTGTTCGAACAATATGTCACATGTGTCTAAAACAAAATCTAAAAAGCAGCAGTTGGTTTGCGTATAACATTTATTCTTATCTACTTTGTGTCTACGTATATCAGAAACGTCGACAAGACATAAAAGCATGTTAGAGATTTGTTAATACATGAAGGTACACAAAGAAAACAACTATGAAAATTGAATCCTAAACAAGAAATACAACATCACATGACAATACAAAAGTGCACGAGTTGTCCGTCCAACACATTCCAACATCTAAAACAAACTTCAAACCGAATATGATGATGTTAGACAAAATAAAAGTATGTGAATGAAGAAAAATATAAAGTTACTTACAGAGTCCATATGATGACGACATATGTCGAGGTTCTCGACTGTATCCCGATTATGTGTTCATAAAATCAATCAATGTTGCATGCAAAAGCAAAGTAATAATTTACAAACAAAAAAAAGTAGTTTAAATAAGACGTTTATTGGACGAGTGTATGTGGAATGATGAGATGTGCCGTGTGTGTATATGTGTTGTATGTAGAACATATATCGAGCAGAAAACAGTCTGAATTGCGTATACGAAGAAATGAGAGTAGGAGGAAGTCTCTGAATGTGTATACGAAGAAATAAAGTCCGAAGTAGAAATGTCTGAGTGTGTAGATGGCGAAAAAGTCATTTTCCAAGAAGGTGTATGTAGTAGAAAGTCTCTTAGTGTGTATATTGATTTAAATAACACTAATCTGTCTTGATGATAACATAGGAGAGATAAATGGAAAAAAAAAATTTGCATTTATTCATTTGTGTGAGACGCCATTTTCCGAGTGGACAGACATAAAAAGAGGCTGAAGAGAGTCCGGCATAGGAGGCTAACTATAGGCCACCTTTGGTTGGATTTGAAACCGACGGTACCGATGTTTTCTTAATCCTCTGTAATTACATATATATATATATATATATATTAAAATAAACATAGTTTGAGAATTCGACAATTGTTTCAGAACCTCTTCGGCTCCTCCTCAGGGATTTACTGAGGTTCTGAAACAATTTTAGATACTCAAACTATGTTTATTTTAATGTAAAAAAGCTCTAATATATATTGAGCACTTTTGAAAAGTATTGGTTTTGTTTATTTTGTTAATATTTGAACTTAATTAATTAAAATTATATATATATATATATATATATATATATAGGTAAAACATCCACAGGGTAGTAATCCAAAGAATTTCAACCGAGTTTATAAAAAGTGCTCAATATCAAATAGAGCTTTTATATATGATTATTTTTATTTGCACAGACATGTACAAAATCTGCGACACTGGCATGTCGATGTTATCAATCAACAGCTATTATAAACTGAGATCTCATCAGGCAGAGTTAAAATCCGATCTTAACCTTAAGACATATTTAGAGAGAATCAAATATGATCTACGGTTAAGATCGGATTCTAACTCTGCCTGATGAGATCTCAGTTTATAATAGCTGGTGATCGATAACATCGACATGCCAGTGTCGCAGATTTGGAACATGTCTGTGTAAATAAGAATAATCATATATATATATATATATATATATATATATATATATATACGCTACTGTGAGACTAGCGCTATGGCTGCTTGTTTGTCTCAACCCCCACACAAATTAAACACATACGTTACTTTACCATTAATATTATACACATCACCACCGTTGTCGTTGCTGTCTTCTATGCATACACAGCAAACCAATAACCTATATAGTCCATGTGTTACATAACAAGGACCATATTTGAATGGAAATGTTTGGGTGACACTTGTAAGGGTCAGAGTTCACCCCAGACGGATGACGCGGAATCACTTGATTTTCTGTCTCTTTAGCTCAGGGGCGGCAACCTTTTCAGAGTGAAGGCCAGATGAGACTTTTAGAAGGAGATCGCGGGCCGGAGTGAAAAAGGAAATCTTAGAATTACTATATTTTGTTTACATGAATAAATTGTACAAAAATTGCATTGAACACTCTACAAATCTGATATTTTTTTCTCAAGAGACTTCTGTATGTGATGTTATAAAAGGCGCCGATGAAGAGCCATTTTGGAATCATAAAAAATGACGGGGGAAGTTGCAAGTTGATCCAGCATTCGTTTTGACACACCTCATATAAGTTCTGTTTCATGCCCTTTCCTCGTCTCTCGTTTCCTCTTTGCCTCTCTCTTTCTCTTTTTATCTCCGGCCAAGGATTTGAAATTAATAGTTAAAGAAAAATGAAATATACATGCATCATCGCTCGCTGATATTCATACATTTTAATCCCACTGTAAATCTTAATTAAAACCTACTTTTACATCTGTCACAAAATGATGAGTTTTACTGGGAGGCCTGCGGGCCGGATTGCAATAATAAAACATAGCAGAGTGGCGGACTAGACGCTAAGCCTTCGCGGGCCGGATGTGGCCCGCGGGCTGGAGGTTGCCCGCCCCTGCTTTAGCTGATGATACTTCACGTCGGAAAGGCGTGTCTATGACGTTGTCGTCAATTGAGGGTGGGGGCAGCGTGCACGGTGTAGCGAGATGAGCTCTCCATCTCTCTGTCTTTCTCCCCCCCCCCACACACACGTGCACAAGTAACCCGTCGTTTTGACATTTTCCACAACTCTTACTTTTTAAATAAACCTTTCTATAAATGAATATCGGCGTCCGAGTGGTTTTGTATTAACAGACAAGCAAGAACCTGGGTTCGACGACGACGACACTGGTGTATAAGAGATTATACACACGTCAGAAAGTGAAAATATATCAAATGTAGGTGCGGAATCTAACAACGAATATTTTACAATGTCTGGTAACAAGCTAAATGAAGACGTATTTGTGTAAAAAGATATTTTTTTAAAAATCCCCTTTTTAAAAAATTTTTTTTTTTATTAATTGTTCAAAATTAATTGTTCTTACAAAGCAAGATTTATCGAACCTACGAAAATTTTAATATTTTTTTACAAACGAAGTGTAAATATTTAAGTAAAATATTACGTGTAAATATTTATTCAAGTAAAATATTAAGTGTAAATATTTATTTTCGCTATATTATGTTGCGTTTGTATGTAAAAAAACAAACAAAAAAAAACAAAGAGAAAGATTATTTTCGGTGCTTCTCCATGGTTACACCTCTATTGAATATGGATTTCAGTAAAAAAAATAGCAAGAAACCTTTATGTACTTACTTGTGATGGAAAATAAATACCGTTCACCGTAAATTATGGAAATTCATCCACTAGTTTTTTTTTATATAAAATAAATTCAACTTTTAGCCGTATGCGGAATATCGCCGCCATTATCATGACATTCAAGAAAGATAATACCTTTTTTTTTTTTTCGCGTTTAAACAAAATAAGTTGCTTTCTCCCCCAAAAGTTTTAATTATCTCCCTTGACTTTCATAATGATGCCGATAATGGCGGCGGTGTTCCGTGTACAGCTAAAAAAGTTTTAATTTATTTTATCAAAACAAAACTACTGGATGAATTTCAGTAATTTTTGGTGAACGGTATTTTCCCTCACAAGTAAGTACATCATAAAGGTTTCTTGGTATTTGTTTTATTACATCCATATTCAATCATGGAGAAGCATCGTATTATCTTGTTTAGTATGTTGTGTGAACGTATCGTAAGAAGGGGTTCATACGAAGGCAGATTAAATGAGAAAATGTAGGCAAAATGAAAATTACGAAGATTTGATCGTATACTTTTACAAACAAAATGAACACGCGTTTGTATATATGTATATCTATGTATATATATATATATATATATATATATATATTTAAAAAAAATTATATCATACGGAATTTCCACCAGACCATCTTGATACAGGTATTACATAACATTGTAACATTGTGTAGATAGACAGATATATATGTGTTGTGAAAGGGAAAAAAAATAATAATGATAAATAAATATATATATATATGTGTATGTACACATTGTATTAAGGTTGAAACTAATTCATTTGTTCCACCATTATATGTCTTATTTGCTCCAACTTGTGTCTATCCGTGACACCTCTGCATTGTATTGCCTTCTAAATATCACATTTCTATATATATATGTATTTTTATGTAATTATTTTTATTGGTGATTGTAGCGTTCGTTGTTATTTTGCTTACTATTATTTCGATTGTTTCACTTCCTAAGTGATTAAGATGCATAAAATTGCATTATTAATCGCCCTTAACTTCATAGAACGTATTTTTTCCGTTAATATATATTTTTATTTATTTTATACGTACATGAAAGTAATCCATGGACACGTGTTTCTGGCTCACAGCCGTCATCAGCATGGCTAACTTAGACAGAGATCGAACTGTGAGCCAGAAACACGTGTCCATGGATTACTTTTATGTACGTATAAAATAAATTAATATATATATATATATATATATATATATATATATATATTCTAGAGATGAAAGATGAGAATAACAAATTGTAAAGATACAATATTTATTAGAACATCAAAAGTTAAATGTTGCCGATAATATTTACAATTACATTGTCGGTGTTTCCCTATCCTTTGATGAAAAGAATTTATCTTTGAAAATCCATGGATTAAGGATATGAAGCTCCTTGCTCTAAACTTTTGAAGTTCTAATAAATATTGTATCTTTACAATTTTTTATTCTCATCTTTCATTCCCGAGTTGATTTAAAAGTACGCAATAAAGAACAGGATATGAAAGTACGCACGTAACCAGTGGCCATTTGCATTTTTTAATTTTTTATTTAAGGCCTATACTAAACGAATTGGAAGTAGATCATAGAAATAAAAAAAAATGTTAGCTAATATTATGCTATATAAGTAAATGTAAGAAATAAACGGGCTAATATTTATTTAAAAATGTAATTGTATAACTGATAACTATAATAGAGCAATGACGAATTTTAAAAATGATAACATAAGCAGATTTCTTTTTTTTATAGCATTATCGAAAAATGTCTCCATTTGACCAATCTTTTGGGCCGAAATAAGTATTTTGAACGAAACCTAAGCAAAACACAATATGCGTGCAAAGATGTACAACGATACAAAAGAAAAATCTAGTCAGAATCAAATATCGATCTGTCAGATGCAATGCTATTTAGGTCTAAAATCAAAAACCTGACCGACTTAGTTTTATATATGAAAAAATATATTCTCTCCTGAATCTTCCCTCTTTTTAAAATGCTCTCTCTCTCTATCCCTTTCTCTCTCCTTCTCCTTTCTCCTTCTCTCTCTCGCTCCTTCTCTCTCTCCTTCTCTCTCTCTCCTTCTCTCTCTCTCCTTCTCTCTCTCTCCTTCTCTCTCTCTCCTTCTCTCTCTCTCTCCTTCTCTCTCTCTCTCAATCTCCTTCTCTCTCTCTATCTCCTTCTCTATCTCTCTCCTTTTCTCTCTCTCTCTCTCTTTCCTTCTCTCTCTCTCCGTCTTTCTCTCCCCTTCTCATTCTCTCTCCATCTCTCTCTCTCTCCTTCTGTCTCCTTCTCTCTCTCCTCTCCCCCTCTCCTTCTCTCTCTCTTTCATTTCTTTATGCCATTTGCCTTTCCCTATCCCCTCTCTTACCCAACATACTTCTCTCTTTCTTTCTAGCTATATCAACTCCCCCCACCCTCTTTATTTTAATATCTATCGCCCTCCTCTCCCTTTTAAACTTGCATTCACTCCCCACCCGTCTGTGTACTCCCCTTTTGTGATTAAGGACGGTATTAAGAACTAACAAAATGTCATGCATTCCAACCGCCACCAACTACAGAACTTGCATGAATTTGACAAATAAACAACCCTAACTTTCTAATTAACAGGTGCTTTCAGACGAGTCGCGTGGGGGACGCTCTTTTTCTTTTATTTCCTTTCTTTTATTTCCTTTCATTTATTCTTTTTAATTTATTTTATTTTTTTATTATTAAATGACATACATTTATTTATTTTAAGCGGTGTTCGTTTCAACCTTGCTCTCTTTTACTTTTAAAATAAAAAAGAATACAAAAAAATGCTCTCTATATCTCTTTCTCTCTCTCTTTCGCTCTCTCTCTCTCTCGCTCTCTCTCTTTCTATCCCACCCCTCTCTGTCTCTTTCTCTCTTTCTCTTTCCTATATGGGCAAATATGTTTTTGCATATACTGTCTATTTTTTTTATAGACCAACCTTTTCAAAGTAAAAGCTCGATAATGGTTTACATAACAACAGAGCATATATAAATAGGCTACATTCAAGTGATTAAGATTTTATTCATTTTTATTCTTTTCAAAACGAAAACTTCGGTACATTTTTACGGACCGTTTCGTTCACAGGAGAACATCCAACATTAGTAGATCAATCCCGGATCTTTCATCCATGGACTCCTTAGAAATCAAAGAAGTTTTCCTTCAGAAAAAAAAATACCTAACGAGGCAATAAAACAAAAATGACAATAAAAAACAAACAACTCGCATTGATTACATTTCAACTCGAGGAGTGAGATAGAAAACGCGACCCAGAAAGAGCAGCCATCTTATTAAAAATTTAAGTTTACCATAAATAAGTACCTGACACAGCTTGGGTACGTGTTATGTTCATGCCAGTCGAGTATACGTCTTCGACAGTCAGTCCGACAGTGGCTTTGTTGCTGTCGGGCTGAGATATGGTTCTGTTCAGTACTAGGGGGTTCATCCTCCCAGGCTTTACCTTCATTTTTTGAGAAGATGTTAGTTTATTGTTAATCGTCTGTTGATTAATAAAAACTCATGCCCTTTCTTAACCCCACCACTAACCCTAAGTCCGCGTGACAATATGACAAATAAACAAGGGAAAAGGTGCGCACGACGTGGACGTAACAAAAACCGGTAAAAGACTATTTATAGTCTATGGTACCATTAAGTTCATTTCGTCCTCCAAAAGTAATTCGTAAAAGAAAAAATTACTTTTTAATAACACATTTTAATGTAGATTTTCCCTCACACACAATTAGTTTGAACGACATTAATAAAATGAACAAGATAAAAAAAATGGTAAATTTATAGAAGTGCACCTTTCGTATTTCGACCCCTAAAAAAAAAAAAGTTTACACTTTTTGGGGCAAATTACATGTAAACAGCCTCAACAAATATCCGGTACGAAAAAAAAAATTTTTTTTTAATTTAGATTTTAGGAGAGGGGATCACTTTCCTATATAAGTTATACGTAAAGTGAGCACCCAAATAAAATCTAAAATAACGTTTTTTGAATATTTCTTTCAACACGTGTTCGCTAGGGTGCGATTCTAAGTGGCCAAAAAGTGGGTGCTCACTTTACGTATAACTTATATAGGAAAGTGATCCCCCCTCATAAAATCTAAAATAATAAAAATTTTAATAATTTTTTTTTTCGTACCGGATATTTGTTGAGGCTGTTTACATGTAATTTGCCCCAAAAAGTGAAAACTTTTTTGTTTTAGGGGGCGGAATACGAGGGGCGCACTTCTATAAATTTACAAAAAAAATGGTTACTTAAAAACGTTTCCTAAAAACCATACCTGTTCCGGAAGTGGGCGAACATTTTCCGTTAAATTTATATGCGAAACTGATCCCCAACTCTAAAGTCTAAAATAATTTTTTGTTTGTTTATTTTTACCACCAAGTTTTTTTAGGCTGTTTACATTTAATAACTTGAAAACGGATCATTTTTTTTTCTTTTTTAGGGTGAATCAGAGCTCAAGTAATATCAAAAATATATTACACTAAACACACACACAAAAATTCACACAACAAGTAAACCTTTAAAATTATTTTATATGCAAAAAAAAACTTCTAGCTAGGACGAAAGTGTGGTATCTGTTCACTCTCCCCAAATAACCTGTTCTTTAACGAAAAAACTATTCACTTGAGTTGTCGTTCTTTCTTGGTTGGCAGATTTCTGGTGCTTTTAAAGTATTATTTACTCCTCTCCAGGAGTTAGGCACAAGGCCAGTTGTATCCTACTCCCACAAGTAAGATGTGACCCAAGGTCGGGTCGGAAAGTGGGGGTTGAAAAGCCAGCGCCCGAGAGGTGAGCACTCTGACCATCAAAAATTGCCTGGGCAGCCCCGTCGGCATTCCCCGGTAGGGGCACCTCAGGCAGTAAGCAATAAACTTACTCCTCCCCAAAGAGGGGAGGCGAAGCCTGGGGGGGTGGACCTCCTAGAACTGCACAGGACAGACCCATAGACCGGCGTAAATCAAGCCCCGAATGCCAAGACAATACCAGTCCATGGGGTGTAGTATCCATTGGAACAGATACTACACTTTGATCTCGACCAAAAGGCGGTTTAAATAAAACACAAATATCTGTTAGATGTATGTACCTGTCACGGGTTGAATAAATCCTATACCAAAAAATCACGTAAATTAATCAAGTAGTTTTTTTTTTATAAAAGAAAAATTAAATTTTAGCCATGTACGAAGTGGACAGCCATTTTGAAAGTTTCCAAAGGAGGATTGAAAGTTTTAAAAGGGGGAAAAGTTAATTGTATCTCATTTTTGTCTTATATACTACGTCTGAGTTATCTTTCAGAAATTGTATTTTTTTTTAATTGTGTTTTTCATTTTAAAAAAGTATTTTTTAATAAAAGAAAATTAAATTTTACCGATAAACGAATAACGTGAAAATACGGCCACCATTACGGCTTATTATGAATTTCGGTTATCTCCCTTGAACATCACTTGAATAACTCGTAATGGAGGACGTATTTCCACGCAAATTCGCTATTTGATGAAATTAGTTTTTCTTTTATAAAAAAAAAACTACTTGATTAATTTACGTGCTTTTTGGTATAGGATTTATTCAACCCGTGACAGGTACGTACATCAAACAGATATTTCTGTTTTATTTAAGATATCCGCTAAACTGTAAAAGCACCCTAGCTGAGTTTTCGTTTCGGTTTTTCACATGTACGACATAACTTACTGTTATTATTTTTTATTATTATTATTATTTTTTTACTAAGTTTACTGATAAGGTGTTTGGAATTAATGCCGAAATTTATTTAACTCTAAATAATTTAGGCGACTGAAATAGGAATTAGACAATTTAATGACCGTAATAATAAAATTTTACTTTCAAAATCCTATTTAAAACAATAATAGGTAAATTTGTACCCGTATACACCGTATGCTAATTCACCCTAAAATAAAGATGAGATTCTGCTTTTTAGGCGTAATCGCCTAAAAAAAAAAAAAAAAATGGCCGTAAAAATTTTTAAAAAATAAGTTAAAATAATATTTTAAATTTTAAAGAGGATATCAGTTTCGCATATAAATTTAACGTAAAATGATCACTCATTTCTGGGCCACAAGACGGTAATGATAATCCAGTTCCTAACCGGATAGCGTTTTAAGGACATAAAATAAATAAAAATTTGGTGCGTATCCAGAATTATGGAGACATTCGAAAAAATGAATAACAAAAAAAACTGAGGAATATCTGTTTGATGTACGTACCTGTTACGGAATGAATAAATCTTATACCAAAAAATCACGTAAATTAATCAAGTAGTTTTTATTTTAGAAAAGAAAATCAAATTTTATCGATAAACGAATAAAGGGAAAATATCGACGCCATCTTGTTCATATTCAAGGGAGATAATACGAACTTTTGCGAAATAGAGAAATAAAGTCTTGCATTTTGGGTGTTATCACCCTTAGCTCCCTTGAATATAACCAAAAATACCGCCGATATATCAACATTACCCGTTGATAGATAAAATTTGAGTTTCTTTTATAAAATAAAAACCACTTGATTAATTTACGTGATTTTTGGTATATGATATTTTTATTCCGTGATAACGTACCGTACATCAAACAAATATTTCTCGAGTTGTTTGTTTTGTTGTTTGTTTTTTTTTCAAATGTCCACGTAATTCTGGATAAGCACTAAAAAATGAATAGAAATACATTTTGTGAGATAGCAATATTGAACCTATACGCATGACAGGGGAATGTAATAAAGTGACAGTTCTTAACAGGGGATTACATATAAACAGCTTGAAAAAACATGGCGGTAAAAATAATTACATTAATTTTTTTTTTAAATTATGATATTATCCTTAGCATTAAACTTAAGGCCGTTGGCAATACACAAAAACAACGCGAGCACACACAATTGATTTTCAAGAAATTAAATAAATTGCTTACATGTCCTTAAATACGCTATCTTGTGGGTAGGTGGGTGATCACTTTTATATGAAAAAAAAAACGGTAAATTTTTACTATCTTACCCGGCGCAGTTTACCCCCTAAAAAAAGTTAAAATTCTACTTTTTTTGTGCAAATACATTTAAACAGCTTAAAAAAATATCCGCAAAGAAAGAATTACATTTTTAAAAAAATATTTAAGATTTTAGAGTGAGGGATCACTTTTCTTTTATAAATTTAACGTAAAATGAGCACCTATTTCCTGGCTACTTAGCGTAAAACGAGACATGTAACCGACTAAAGTTTTTCATTTTTTTGGGGGGGGGGGATTTTTTTTAATAAAAACACGTAAAAATTTAGCCAATTTCGTATTTTTTTTTGGGGGGGGGGTATTTATTTTATAAAAACGTAAAGATTTAGGCAATTTAGATTTTGTATGGGGTTTTTTTTTACTTAATAAAATAAGTAGAAATTAACCAATATATTTGCGGGGTTACTTATTTAATAAACACTAACCCTAATCCTAAACCCTAACCCTAAACAAAAATAAAAAAAATTAAATTGACTAAATTTTTACGTGTTTTTATAAACGACTCAAGTCGGTTACGTGTCTCGTTTTACGCTAAGTGGCCAGGAAATGGGTGCTCATTTTACGTTAAATTTATAAAGGAAAGTGATCCCCCGCTCTAAAATCTTACATATTTAATTTTCTTTTTTAATTCCTTCTTTGCAGATATTTTTTAGGCTGT
This sequence comes from Sepiola atlantica, assembly GCA_963556195.1. Taxonomy (NCBI): domain Eukaryota; kingdom Metazoa; phylum Mollusca; class Cephalopoda; order Sepiida; family Sepiolidae; genus Sepiola; species Sepiola atlantica. The sequence goes on along the minus strand of OY744530.1, from coordinate 112,455,999 downwards.
TTAAATGTATTTGCACACAAAAAAGTAGAATTTGAACTTTTTTTAGGGGGTAAACTGCGCCGGGTAAGATAATAAAAAAAAAATACCAAAAAAAATCCACCTCACTTTCCATTTTAAAATAAAAATAAAAAATTGGGGGGGGGGGGGGGCACCAAGTTTTTCAGTCTGTTTACATGTATTGATTTACTCCTCTCCAGGAGTTAGGCATAAGGCCAGTTTTTATCTTACTCCCACAAGATGTGACCCAAGGTCGGGTCGGGAAAGTGGGGTTTAAAAATTGCCTGGGCAGCCCCGTCGGCATTCCCCGGTAGGGGCGCCTCAGGCAGTAAGCAATAAACTTACTCCTCTCCAAAGAGGTGAGACGAAGCCTGGGAGGGTGGACCTCCTAGAACTGCACAAGACCGACCCATAGACCGGCGTAAATCAAGCCCCGAAGGCCAAGACGGTACCAGTCTCTGGGGTGCAATATCCATCGGAACAGATACTACACTTTGATCTTAGCCAAAAAAGTAGAATTTCATTTTTCTTTTGCGGTGAAATGGCATATGGTGTACATTACCAAAAAATAATTTGATTAAAAAAAAAAAAAGACTTTCGGGCAACGCCGGGTAAATACAACTAATCTTGCAACACAAAGGAAAATTAACGTTATGAAATCCGACGAATCCGATTGTCCACTTTTGTGTGCAACGATGCATTTTATCTTGGTATGCGACTACGACAATAACAATCTGCACCCACGTACACGTATTTGACTCAAATCGTGTACGACGAGTCTAAAGACGCTATAAGGGGGGGGGGGGTCTCTTTTTCTTTTAAACTATTGTCAAATTGTGTCATTCAACAGGTCCCCTAGCAAAGCAGTCGGTGCTGCGCCTCTCCCATGCTTTGACGCTGTCAGTGCAAATTAACACGCGACATGTTATACCGTTTAAAACGCTTCTTTCTTTCTTTCCTTCTTTCTTTTTAAAGCTGATTCGCTTTTATCGCGTGGGGTTCGGGTTTGGGGGTGAGGCGTGATTTTAACAGGAAAGCAAAAGAGTTTCTGTTCATTTCTTTACAAAAAAACAACAACAAAAAAAAAACTGATGTGAATCGTTTTTCGTTTTTTTTTTTTGTCTTTTTATCAACCCACTTGTGAATTCTGAGAAGAGAAAAGAAAAAAACTTTAATTACTTTCATTCCATAAAGTAAAAAAAAAATAAGGTAGCACGTTTTTTTTTGTTTTTTTTAGGAAAACAAAATTTGAACGCTTAAATTTTATTTATTTATTTATTTATTTATTTGTTATGCCTCCTTGTGCATCTCCCCTTGAACTATTTTATCAATTCAACTGTTAAAAAAAAAAAAAAAAAAAATATTACTCTGAGTAGAGTATCAATATTGAACGTAGTTTTAATTTCCTCTTTACTTTTTTTTTGTGACTGATAAAAATATTTGGATTTGATAGACTGGAGGATTTTTATTCTGATTTTTTAAAAAATAACCAAACAAAATAATTTTTGTCTCCTATATATATAAAAGAAAAAAAAAAGAAAAGCGCAAAGCAAAAAAAACATATGCGAGCGAGAGAGAGAGCGCGCGTTATATAGCCCTCTCTCACTTTCCAGGTGTGGTGCCCCCTCACAGATGATGCGAACTTCACGGGATTACGACTGTTGACACAAAGTTATGTTAAAGCTGCCGTGCGCGTCTTAATTATTTCGGCACATTTTTTTTTAATTATCCTAAAGAAAGGATGCAGCCTTTATTTTGTGGTATGTAAAACACATTTTCTTTCTTAAATATTTGTTTTTCTTTTCATATTCGCCTATGCCCCCCCCCAAAAAAAAACAACAACTTATGTTTAAGTTCTTGATCAAATCAACTGGCCAAGAAATAAAAATGTTTGTATCTCAATTAATTGTTAATGTTTGTCAACATCTCCTATTAAATTAGTCTTGCTAGCGGTTAACGAGCTGGTCGCAATCTCTATCCATATTAATAAAATTGTGTGACCATCTCTCACGTGTCTGTTTCTCGCCTCTACGTGACTTATACAGTATTCTTTTTTGATTTACGACTAATCGATTATTTATATAAATCAAAGATACAATAGTTAGTAAGTTTATTGCTTACTGCCTGAGGCGCCCCTACCGGGAAATGCCGACGGGGCTGCCCAGGCGATTTTTAATGGCCAGAATGCTCACCTTCTCGGGCGCTGGCTTTTCAAGTCCCACTTTCCCGACCCGACCTTGGGTCACATCTTACCTTGTGGGAATAAGATAAAACTGGCCTTGCGCCTAACCTCCCGGGGAGGTAAATACCCCCCCCCCCACACACACACACACACGTTCGTAACTTCTTGGCCTTTTGGTCAAGATCAAAGTGTAGTATCTGTTCCGATGGATACTGCAGCCTATAAACCGGTACCGTCTTGTCCTTCGGGGCTTGATTCCGCCGGTTTGTGGGTTTGTCCTGTGCAGTTCTGGGAGGTCCACGCTCCCAGGCTTTACCTCCCCTATTTGGGAAGAGTAAGTTTATCGCTTACTGCCTGAGGCGCCCTTACCGGGGAATGCCGACGGGGCTGCCCAGGCGTTTTTTGTAGGCCAGAGTGCTCACCTTCTCGGGCGCTGGCTTTACAAATCCCACTTTCCCGACCTTGTGTCACATCTTACCTTGTGGGAGGAAGATAAATAAAATAGTGTTAAGTGTGAAAACAAACTTTTAAAAACTCATATTTAAAAATTGTCACGAAATTAAATTCACCAAAATGCATTTCGGTTTCTTTGTAAACAAGTCAACCGTTTTAATCTTAATAGTTGAAAAAAAAATTTTAATGGAATTTTGAAGCATTTAAACTATCGAATAGTCATTTCTGGCGTTAGGATTTTTAACAAATTCTCATGCCTTAAAACATTTTGGGGTCTATTTACATTCAATCGTTTTATGAATCCGGATTCAAACATTACCTCAACAACAATTAATTATTATTTTATCAAAATTTGGTTCAATTAATAATCTAATGATCAAACCGATACCGTAATAATTATATTTAACTTTCAAAATCCTTTTTAAAATACATTTTTTTTTAACTTATTTGTTTCGGATTTTTAATTTTTTTATTTTAATGAAGATCGATAATTTGTGTTTCGATTATTTGGTACTGATATCGATCCTGAACCAGTTTTCGTGAGGTTCGACTCGGAAGCGTTCGGCTGTTCTACATAAACGTCCGAGTGTTGACGAGCCGATTTGTACCAGACGACAATTTTGATACGGTGCTGCGTCCTATGATTTTAAGTTATATTTTCAAAAATTTCTAAAAGAAACAACAAAAAACAAACAAAACATAGCGAAGTTACTATTATCAAATAAATATTTTTTGTTATTTTGATACGTTGCTGCGTCCTATAATTTTTAGTTATAGTTGCAAGAAATTTTTTCAACAACAAAACAAATAAAATAACAAAAACAGCGAAATTACTGTTATCAAATAAATATTTTTGACCCTAACCCTAACAACAACAAAAACAAAACAAGCAAAACATTATTATCATAGGACGCAGCACCGTATCAAAATTGTCGTCTGGTACAAATCGGCTCGTCAATTCTCGGGCGTTTGCGTAGGACAGCCGAACGCTTCCGAGTCGAACCTCACGAAAACTGGTTCAGGATCGATATCAGTACCGATTATTTGAACTACTGTTCTCCTTAAAGATGTAACCTCAAACCTTCTTCAGGTGAATTTATTCGAACTCCTAAATCTTTATGGAATTTTGAACTGAACTTACATCGGCCAAAACGTTGTGAAAATGAAATCCAAGATGAGAACAGTAGTTCGAATAATCCAAATAATAATTCGATATTAAAAACGGCCTAATTAAGTGAGAAAAAACTGAAAATAAGTAAAGACTCCCGGACAACGTCGTGTAAATACAACTAGTTGGTCAAAATGTTCTTACTCAATAAAATAAAGTCTTATTTTTTGTTTCAGGTTTAAGTTTAAAATTCACACATTTGCTACTAGACCTGAAAGAATAAGAAAAAAAAATGTCTTGCAGGTGGTAGAAGCGACAAATACGAATGTTTGTTTTTTAAAAAAAATGTCTGAGGTAAATTTAAATTTATTTTAAAGTGCGCGTTGCACTACCAACAAAATGGTTTTCCCTACTTTTCAAATCTTCTGACTAAAAGTTGCGTAAAAATGTAGTCGGCATTTTAATTAATTCAATTCGATTTCAGTCATCCAAGTTATTTAGAATGAAATGAGTTTCAGCATTACTCCGATGGGAATTTGTTTGGCACTTCTGCATTTTAGCCGTCACTCGGACTTAATTTGCTTGCCTCTTTTGAAGGCAGGGGCAGACAACCAACCGGAAGTAACAGAATTAGATGTTTTTATCCAAAATGACAATAATAACAGCGAACGATGTATCGTTATTGAATATAAAAATATTTTATTTAATAATGTAAAAATTTAGAAAAATAATAAAAATGTTTTTTTTTTATTGAATGAAGTAAAACTTTCTCGAAATAGTCAACAGTGATTTTAAAACGAAAATTTATCATTAAAATGAATAGTCAGTGATTTTTTTTTATTGTATGAATTAAAACTTTCTCAAAATAGTCAAGTGATCTTTTAAAACGAAAATCAAATTCAGTCTAGCATTTCCGGCTGACTGGGTTGAATGAATGGAACTCTTCAATTACGATTTCTGATCACAGTAAGTGACTGCTAAAATGCAGAAGAACCTAAAAATGTAGTCGGCATTTTAATTAATTCAATTCTATTTCAGTCATCCAAGTTATTTAAAATGAAATGAGTGTTGACATTACTCCGATGGGAATTTGTTTTTATTTAAACCATGTTTTTTTTTATAAATAAAAAAAATAGCATAAGTTTCATCATATACGTGAAACGGCGAAATAAAAATATAGTCGCCATCTTTGTAAACAAGCCAAAGGATGATGGATGACTGAAGTTCATAATGTTCTAATTAAAGGACAATGAGCACTTTAGGGGGAATGGGGGGGGGGAGAGGAGATTATTTTATTTTTCTTTTTTAAACCTGAAAACAAAATCCTTATTGTTGCATGGAACCATCTTTCGTAAACCATCGCATCCAGGACCCAAACATGAGAATGCCAAAGAAGAATGAATGTTTTTTTTTTTAACTTGACCTGTATTGCTTTCTTGTTTAAAAAAAAATAAATAAATTAAAAAAAAAAAAAATTATACTAAAGACATTGTTTTTTTTACTGGCGAAAATAACCCAAATCATTATTTTTTATACAAAACTTAGACCACCGTGACCCGTTGGTTCAGTATTTATATTTGTAAATATAAAATTTCTTCATTTTGACATTGGTTTATACTCATGATTTTACAAAGTCAAAGTATTTCACAAAGAATACATTGTAATGTCATAATATACCGCCCCTTTTTCTCTACCTCTCTCTCCCTTCTCTTCCTGCACATCCCCCACTCCGCCTTCTCTTCTCTTTCCCATCCCCCTCTCGCTCTCTTCCCCCACCCCACATCCCCCTCTCGCTCTCTAACCCCCACCCCCTCTCGCTCTATTACCCTCACTCCCACACCCCCCTCTCGCTCTATTACCCTCACTCCCACACCCCCCTCTCGCTCTATTACCCTCACTCCCACACCCCCCTCTCGCTCTATTACCCTCACTCCCACATCCCCCTCTCGCTCTATTACCCCCCACCCCCACCCCCACCCCCTCTCGCTCTCTTCCCCCCCACCCCCTCTCGCTCTCTTACCCCCCCCCTCCTGCTCTCTTACCGCCACCTACCCCCTTCTCGCTCTCTTACCCACCCCTCACTCCCTCTCGCTCTCTTACCCACCCCATCTCGCTCTCTTACCCCCACCCCATCTCGCTCTCTTACCCCCCCACCCCTCTCTCTCCCATCACTCTCTCTCTCTCTCTATCTCTCTCTCTCTCTCTCTCTTCCCCATCTCTCTCCCTTCTCCTCTCGTTCTCTCTCGCTCTGGGTATAAAAAGTCATATAGTTCCTCATTCAGTCCCAGACGACGCCGGTTCTACGTGTTAGTACAAAAGAAACTTTACTGATTTAAACATCTGATTAATTCTAGCAGTTCCTCCTCCTCCTCCTCCTCCTCCTCCTCCGCACGAACTTCTGTCAAAAGCGTCTTTTTTGCTGTTGATAGTTCTATTATTTACTCATTCGGACACCGATCATCATCATCAGTTGGTAATTGTTCACTGGCAATAACCGGTGGTGATCCTTGGAATCTGAGTGACAAGTCTCCTCAGATTCCCAGTACTTTCCACTTTTTTGATAACCACGGCAAAAAGACTGGTTAGTCCTCGGTCTTTCCATCCTCCTCAACTCTTCACGACTATTTTGTGTAGTATCAACCGAGGCTGGTGCCATCACTGTTTTTTTTTGTTTTTTTAGGGGGAGTTTACGAATTTCTTGCAGTTTCAGTACCCTTGGTTTCATGTGGTGGTGTTCTGTCTATGATTTTGTTTTATTTATATTGCAACTTGCATGTGGCTGGTTAGCGTTCATTGTTTATGTATATTGGTTTCCGCATTCGAGGATTTTCCTTAAGATTTCAACTGTTTTTTTTTTATATAATTGCCGTCCATTGTATAGTCTGAGTCTTCCCTTTGATTCGAATTTCGCCCAGTCTTTTTTCCAGTTTTTTTTTTTTTTTTTTTTTCGAAACTGTTCCGATTATTGGTATTATACTGACTTTCTTCATGTTCCACATCCCTTTCGGTTCTTTGACAAGTTTTTGTATATTTGATTCGTTTTTCTGTCTCCTTCATCTTCACGCTGTGGTTTGATGGGATGACAAAATCTACGATTTAGCAGTTTTTTCTTCTTCTTGTTGACTATTGTTACATCCGGTCTCCTTGCTTGGATGAGTTTATATGTTTGTACCATCATGATTTTATTATCATTATTTTATTATCATTATTTTATTATCATTATTTTATTATTATTATTTTATTATTATTATTATTATTATTATTTTATTATTATTATTATATTATTATTATTTTATTATATTATTATATTATTATTATCTTACTCACTCACTGACAATAACCACCAGTGTTCTCTGGAGTCAGAGTGACGCCTTGTTCGATAATTGTTGCAAATCATTTTGCGTTATCATAACAGCCGTTTACCATTGATTTTTCACTGGTACGAACCGTTGCTCTTTTCTTGCATTTGAGTGGCGACAAGCCTCCTCAAGGTTTTAGTGCACTCCGTACCATTTCAGGTGGAGGTCTGAATGGTGCTCTCCCTCGTCGGACTTTTAAGCCTCTTTGACCCTTCATGACCATGTTGTGTGATTACAGTCGAAGCTGGTGCTACCACGTGTGTGTGTGTGTGTGTGTATATATTGGGGGGGGGGGGGTTTATAAGACTTCTTGCTGTTTCATTTCCCTTGGCTTCATGTGGTGTTCTTTCAATGTTTATTATTATTAAAAATAATAATAATAATTCATGTGGATTTTCCTACCCCCCCCCCCTCTGTCACATGTGCTCAAAATTCCCCTACTATCCAACCACCATGATGTTGCTTGCTGAACTTCTTGCCCAGCGATTTGTTGTAAACTCCACCTTGGCCTCCACAAACTACTCCCTCCCAAATTGCCCACTACAGACAAAAACCACACTTTATGATCTGATCATCACCTCTTTCCATGCTCTGGATACCATAAAAAAAACTTGACACCTCCAAAGTATGTGGACCTGATCTCATCCCTGCTATAGTAATAAAAAAATATGCTCTTCTGAGCTGCCCCACCCCCACCCCCACCCGTCCACTCGAAACACTACAAGAAATACCTTGCTGAGTACTGATTCCCTGATAGCTGGAAAATTGCTTCTGTGGTACCAGATTTAAAAACACTCTGAACGAACTGACCCGCAAAATTATCGTCCCAATATGGATTTAGGCAACCCCGTTCTACTACAGATATACCACACACTGGATGAGGCCGGTGACGCTAAGGCGGTAGTGTTTGATATATCCAAAGCGTTTGACAAAGTCTAGCATGAAGATCTTCTCAAGAACAGTAATTTGTACGGTATTACTGGACGGCCTCCCTGATGCAATCGCGTCCGAGATGGGTGTATTTGCTGATGACACCACGATCTATTCTTGACATGTGGGTAAATTGAACACACGCATATATAAGGCAATGGCTGAATCCTTAGAAAATGGCCTCGAGTCTGTAGTTGAATGGGGCCAAACATGGATGGTTACATTTAATGTTACTAAGACAAAGCTCCTTTTCAAAAATTGATAGTCACATTTAATGCTACCAAAGAAAGCTCCTTTCCGTTAACAAAAAAAAACAAAAAAAACCTAACAAACAACAGATTGTCATGGCTGATAGCACCATTTATACGAGTCCAACATTCAAACGCCTCAACCTAACATTCACAAGTAAAATGAATAGGAATAGATGCATAAAAGATAATGCCAAGTCTGCCGCAAAGAAGGTAAGCTCCCTTTACCGGGCTAGAAAACTTCTCGCACCTGCCAGTATCCTATATCAAAGCCACCATTTTTCCATGCTGGTCTGGTCCACCAACTAATAGTCTCTCCCTCTTGGGCAGGGTCCAAAAAAGAGTCTCTAACATAATAGGCCCCTTACTGTCTGCCAAGCTCCAGCCTCTGTCCCATCACCGCAATGTTGCATCCCTGTGCTTGTTTAACAAGTACTACAACGGAATGTGCTCTGACGAACTTGATACACTTGTGCCCCCTCAATGTAAATACCCCCGACAATCAGCAAAATCACTCCTCTTCACTATAGAGGTCTCCAGATGCCGGAGGGCTTACTACCTTAATAACTTCTTTCCTTGAACTGCTTATCTTTGGAATTCTTTCCCTGTTTCCACAAGTGTAGCAACATGCAGAAATTTAAATGTAATGTGAACAAGCATCTCGCTCCACAACTCCCCACTTAGTATGCTTCTATAAATTTGAACCCTAGTTCTCAGTAGCCCTTTATGTCTCAATGGCAGTGCCCCCTTGTTTGGGGGTGAATTGAATTTTTAAAAAAAAAAAAAAATTAAAATCAATAAATTAATTTCAATTTTTACCAACTAAAAATTGTAAATATTCTTTTACTTGGCCTTTTGGCTAAGATGAAAGTGTGGTATCTGTTCCGATGGATGCTGCACCCCATAGACTGGTATCGTTTTGGCCTTCGGGGCTCGATTCCGCCGGTTTGTGGGTTTGTTCTGTACAGTTCCAGGTTCACCCTCCCAGGCTTTGCCTCCCCTCTTTGTGGTGGAGTAAGTTTGTCGCTTACTGCCTGAGGCGCCACTACCGGGGAATGCCGACGGGGCAGCCCAGGCATTTTTTGTAGGCCAGAGTGCTCACCTTCTCGGGCGCTTGCTTTTCAAATCCCACTTTCCGACCTTGTGTCACATCTTGCCGCTGTGGGAGGGAGATAAATAACATTCTTTCAAATGTTCTCGTTAAGTAAAAAGTTATGAAATAACAATAACAAAAATACAAAAAAAAAAAACAAACAAAAAAACGAACACCTGTTTTGGGAGATTAAATTTAAAAAATGGCCGATTTAATCTTTTGCGCCTTTTAATCTGCTCGTTAAACGGTGAAAATACAATTTCAAACTTAAGCATAACAGGCCAACTAACGAGCAGGGCCTCAGGCACTTAAAGCTTTTGAAGAAGAATCTCGACCCCCCCCCCCCCCTCAAACTCTGCAAAAAAATATCCTCGTCCCCCAAAAGCAGACAAATGTTGGTTGTAGTAAAAACAAAAACGTCTTATTTCTTACTCAAGAAAATGGAAAAAATCAATCTATATCATTAAGTTTTTGCATGAAAAGATCGTTTCCCTTATATTTCTGCCTCCACATAAACTCATGCCATTCCACGATGCGTTCTACACTGGCATTTATTCTGCATTTTGTACACCTTAACCCTAACCCGATGCATGTCTAGAGAGAACTCACAAAATAGGTCAAGAGTGTGTGCGTGCACTACACAACTGGTGGAGCTATATATATATATATATATATATATATATATATAAATAATTATTAATGACAATATATGTATTAGCATATATTATCAGTGCCCTTTTACTTTGCAGTCTCCTTAAAAGATTCAGCTCAATGATTGTCAATTAGTGACAACAGAGCAAAACATATCTCAAAAAATGTTATGTTTTTTTGAAATGTGAAAAAATAAAAATAATAAAATAAAAACATGGTTATTAGAATATAATATGAACCTGACTGACTTATATATATATATATATATATGTATATATATATATATATATATATATAATTTTGCAAATTAAATTTTTCCATTAGTGGCTTTTTTACAAAAAATCCACACATTTTTTTCATAAAATGATACTAATCGTCAGATTTTCATAAAATTCTACCATTTTACGTAAACTAGTTTAACTTCTTCTTTTTTTTTTTTTTTAATATTTACCTTTTTATTTTCTTGGCCAGTTTGATCATCTAGTCCGGGGGGCGGGCAACCTCCGGCCTGCGGGCCACATCCGGCCAACGAAGGCTTCACAAAATGTCACAAAATGATATGAGTTTTACTGGGAGGTCCGCGGGCCGGATTGCAATAATAAAGCATAGCAGAGTGGCGGGCCGGACGCTAAGCCTTCGCGGGCCGGATGTGGCCCGCGGGCCGGAGGTAGCCCGCCCCTGATCTAGTCGAACAGAATCCTTAATTTTGAAAATTTTAAAAATGTTTAAATAGATTAAATATTTCTCTTAGGTTCAATATTTAACTTTAAGGGACATTTTTAATTTATTTTTTTAAATTTTTTTATAAATCTTTTTCACTCTTCCAAAATTAGAAAATTAATTTTCCTCTAATTTATTTGTTCCGATTTTTTTTTTTTTTAATTTCTTCATGACCAGAATGCATCACTCAGTGTAGACCGTCCATCTTAAAATATCTCCAACCACCATGTTAACCAGTGTTAATAAATAGGACCATTTTTTAAATTAACCTCGAGTCATCGTAAAGAAACCGGCGTAGTAAGTTTTCAGGGTATCTTTTACAATAATCCGCAGAGTGAAAACGCTATAAGAACAAATATACAACAAATAAAAGTAACTGTATTTTCCAACTTATCTGTGACATTTGTTTGTATTTTTAAGCCGTTTCAACTGCTATTTATTAGAAATCAATATTTTTGTCACACGAACATTGGACAAGCGATGGGGGGGGTATCGTAACGAGGTAAGGCTTGGCCGCCATTTTGTTTTAGTAAAAATACGTGCAAAAAAAAACAAGAACTTTTTTTTTACATCTAATAAAAACCCATTTATACTACGTAAAAATACAAACAAATTTCATAGGTAAGTAGGAAAATATCTATTCTCGACGTAGGTCACCGTCACTTGTTGCATATTTTTTTTTTCTTCTTTACCCCGTTCTCGTTCGTTTTTTGGACCCCGTTAGCGACTCTGCGGATTATTGAAAAAGATACCCAGTTTTCATAATTAAATTAATCTTGATTTAAATTCTTCGACCAACCTCCTCCATCGAGACTGTAAAAAAATGTAGTTGCTTATTTGTATAGTAAAATATTGTTTATTTCGCGTAAAAGTCGAGATAACATTTTTTTACAAGGTGTAATAAAATGCGTGTGGGAGTGGCGATGTTCTCAATTTCGTTCAGATTAAAAATAAATTCTAGAGTAAATTTTACGCCGATACCCCCCTCCCCCTCCCTCTTCCCCTCTCCCCTTCCCCCTCCCCCTTCCCTCCCCTTCCCCCCCCCCCAAAAAAAAAATAAATGTTGACTTTGATTCTGTCAGAGGTGTATCCGTTTTTTTACGCATTGCAGAGCACACTCGCGGATGAGTGCGCCGTGGGGGAGGTAAGGATCGGACTTTAGTTTATAGTTCACAAAACACTGAAGTAGTACATTTAGGGAATCCTGATAGAAAAAAAAATGCCGTTCGGCACTATTTCAAAACACCTTATTATTCATAAAAGTGTAGTGTGGATCCGGGCTTGGATATGATCTCGACGACGCTCGCGTCTTTTATAAACGTACCAAGACCTATGCTGACGAAAGCGTTATAAATGACGAATGAAAAAAAAAATGGTTGTTGTGAATGAAAGGGTCACTATTTAGCAAGTGCTAAATTTACCAAAATGGTGTCGTGAAAGAAAACATAATTAACAAACAAAAGTGGTGTGAAAGATATTGAATTTTCTTTTAGATTTTTTTTTTTAACATAGTTCACCCCAAACAAGGCAGGCCGCCACCGTAGACGTAAGGGTCTGAGAAAAAGGGTGAAAGTTTTTTTTTTGTTTTTTTTTTGGGGGGGGGGGGGGGTCAACCTAAATTGGGAGCTGTGCAGCGAGATGTCTGTTTACATTAGTTTTAAATTTCTGCATGTCAGTACCGTCAGGAAAACGGAGCAGGGAGGGAGTTTCAGAGTCCAGCAGCACGAGGAAAGAAGCTTTTAGAGTAGAAAGCTTTTCGACATCTGGGGACCTCCACAGTGAATGGATGGGATTTGGCACATTGTCGGGTTGGTCTAGTGAATTTACGAGTGATCAAGTTATTCGTTTAGAACAATTAAAAGTTCTTGTATGGAAGAAGAGACGAGTGTTGGAAGTGCAGATGTGTGTTTATATGTTGCTTTTTTTCTGTCTGTGAATATGCGTATGTCAGTTCGGGAGCGAGTGTAGCATTGTTTATATTTTCTTAATTATTGCGATTTTTCAGTGTGTGTGTATGCTACCCTTTTTTTTCTTTCCGTTTTTCCTGGAGATGGGGCATCCTACCGGATGCCAGACATTCGCCGGCTATTTCAGACACTCCAGCCTAGAGATCTTTTTAAAGATTCTAACCGTCCCTTTAAGTGCAATTGTTTGTATTTCTCTTGCACTCGGTTCACCGGGTATACTCGCCTTTGTTAGTGTGTGAATGTGTGTGTGAGTTGAATGGTTATCCCCCCCCCCCTGGCCTCAAAGAGAAGGCAGAGTGCTCTGTCTTGTTTCTGTCTCTCTTGGACTTTCTCTGTTTTTTTTGGTTGTCGAGTTTACTGTTTTTATTAGAAATTAATATCTCATACCGGCTCGTTTTGAATGAGTGTGAATCATTTTCATTGGTTGAAAATTGTAGAACCTTTGTGAAATCATTTTAATTGGTTGAAAATTGTAGAACCTTATCTGAAATCATTTTCATTGGTTGAAAATTGTAGAACCTTTATTTGAAATCATTTTCATTGGTTGAAAATTGTAGAACCTTTATCTGAAATCATGTTTTCCATTTCCACTTGATAAAGAAATGAGAAGGAAAGAATAAGCTAAATGAAGGGAGAAAGAAATAGAGTAGCTTATACTAGTAACTTTTGACGTTCATTCGTATCTCCTCTCTGGCTTCTGACAAAACCATTATATTCATTTTAAATTTTTTTTTTTTTTTTACAAAAATATGTTTAATTTGATATCTTTTTATTATGGCTATCATGCTCCTCAGCTGTAGACGATATAACATAATTTCGCATTGTTGACACTTGTTTTTACACGTTTTTTCCAAATCTAGGCTGAGTGATGCATTATGGCCATAAAGATTTTTTTCTTTTCAAACAAATTTGTGGAAAAATAAAATTACCAATTTATCACTCTTTCAAAATTGGTAACTTTATTTTTCTGCAAATTTGTTTAAAAAATCTTTGATGACCATAAGGCATCACTCAGCGTAGGACAGCCATCTTGATATATTTGAAAAAGCGTGTAAGAAGATGTGTCAAAAAAAAAAAAGCAATCATGTTGGATCGTCCCTAGCTAGAGTGGACAACCGTGGCTGTGGCCTCTGGACAACAGCCAGGGTAAAAATTAAAAAAAATTTTTTTTTATTTTTTAAATAACATTAAATAAAATGCTCTTATTCTGATAAGGTGTTTTGAAATAGTGACGCAGTATTTTTTATGATCTCCCACAAGTTAATATCAATCCACTTGTGAGAGACGAGCTTTCTATGCTAAGCATTTCTTTAACGAACCTCCGTTTTCATAGCAATTCGGTAAGCGAACAACGGAAATAATGCAGTAAATAACCTGCGGACACAGAAATCGTTTTATGTTTACTCGTAATCACATTTGATCTTTTTTTTTATTCTTTTTTTTTTTAACATGATTCACCCCAAACAAGGTAGGCCGCCACTGTAAACGTAAAGGGCTACTGAGGAAAAGGAAAAGGGGAGAAGGATTGGTGGTTCAGCTTAAATTGGGATCTGAGCAGCGAGATGTCTGTTTACATTAGTTTTAAATTTCTGCATGTCAGTACTGTCGGGGAAACAGGGGGCAGGGAGGGAGTTCCAGAAGCCAGCAGCACGAGGAAAGAAGCTATTTGAGTAGAATGCTCTCCGGCATCTGGGGACCTCCACAGTGAATGAATGAGATTTAGTAGAATGTCGAGTTAGTCTAGTGAATTTATGTCGAGGGGGCACCAGAGTAGCCAACTCATCTGAGCATAATTCATTGAAGTATTTGTAAAACAAACATAAGGATGCTACATTGTGGCGATGGGACAGGGGCTGGAACTTAGCTGACAGTGAGGAACCTATTAGGTTGACGACTCTTTTTTGGACTTTGTCAAGGAGGGAGAGACTAGTAGATGATGCACCAGCCCAGATGTGGCAACAATACTCCATGCATAGGCGAATGGTGGCTTTGTAGAGATACAGGATAATGTCAGGTGTAAGGAGTCCACTAGCACGGTAGAGGGAGCCAACCTTTTTTGCGGCAGCCTTGGCAATGTCTTCAATGTATGTGTTCCAATTCATGTTACCTGTGAAGGTTAGGCCAAGGAGTTTGAATGATGAACTCTAAGGTAGGGTGTTATTTGCCATGACAATCGGTGGATGGAGAGGCTTCTTGTAGTTGTTGAAGGAAAGGAGCTTAGTCTTTGCGGCATTAAAAGTCACCAACCATTTATGGCCCCAATCCACTACAGCCTGGAGGTCATTTTTTAAGGATTCAGCCATTGCCTCAGATATAATCGCGTCTGTTTTACCAACATGGCGAGAGTAAAGCGTGGTGTTGTCAGCAAATAAACCAATCTCAGACACTATGTCATCAGGGAGATCGTTTATATAGATCAGGAACAACAAAGGTCCAAGAATAGATCTTCAACTCTTCGTGGTACTTTTGTGGCAACAGTTTCCAGCACTCTCAGCGTTGCCCGCGAATTAATAAGGACCCCTATGTGTACCCATTTTCCCAGCCCCGAACCATATATTACTTTTTCAATTTCTGTAATTTTCAGTTTCTAAATAAAATAAAGTGAAACATTGTGCTGTTTATGAATATCCGGTGTGCATGCAGACCTCACAATATTATTATAAAACTCTTTATACAAAATTAATACAATCTGTTGAGATTATGTCTGTGTGTGTGTGAAAAAAGACAAATGGAAAACAGATTAGAATGCAGGAGAAAAACAAAAACAAGAGATTTGACCGGTTTCATTGGTATTAATGAACGTCTTCAGAACGAAACTGGTCAAATCTCTTATTTTTGTTTTTCTCCTGCATTTTAACCTGTTTTCCGTTTGTCTTTTTTCACACATTTTGTCTACCACATTTCATTTTCATGACTTATTGTGCACCTTACCTCATATATATATATATATATATATATATATATATGTGTGTGTGTGTGTTTGTGTGCAGACATGTGTGCCACTGTATTAAAATAGCAGCAGCAGTTGTGTGTGACATTAATATGTATATTGGTGTGTGTTCACACACACACACACACACACATATATATATATATATATGAAAAAAGATAAAAGGAAAAACAGATTAAACACAGGAAAAATCATCAAAAACGAGGAATTTACCGGTTTCGTTCGGATCAACGTTAATCTGAACGAAACCGGTAAATCTCTAGTTTTTGATGATTTTTACATGTATTTAATTTGTTTTTTCTCTTGTCTTTTTCATACATCCTGTCTTCACGGCATTTAATTTTATGATATATCGTGAATTTTATCCTCATATGTGTGTGAATATATGTGTGTGTGAGAGAGAGAGAGAGAGAGAGTTGTAAGATTGAGTCAACAAATTCATTATAATTTTTCTCCGCTTGATTTAAAGTTCATATTTCGTTTTCCTTCCACAAAATTTTACAATGAATGGATCAGCAGGTTAGTCAAACAACTTAGGACCATCATTGGATTCCTCGTAAAATCTTACTCGGGAGGAGGAGGAGGGGGGGGGGGGTAAGGAAAAGTATTTTAATCTTAGTATAGGATTCCGCTTTCAATTGCATCCCCGAACAGACAGACACACCACAAATACGTTATAGATATAGATTTATGCATTTGACAGAACAGAAAATAAAATGTATCACCTGTTCTCTAAAAATATTTCTAGCGATTTTATTTTTATTTGTTATTTATTTATTTATTTATTTATTTTTTTTTTTTTATTTTTTTTTTTCCTCCAAAAATTCCAATTTCCTCAAGATCTAGGCACTTAAGCAGACGATGATCGATAAAAGAAATGTTAATAACTTTCTTACCTTTTTAGAGGTTGGGTCTCGTTTCCAACGTTAATTGATTGTAAAATGAGCCCTTTACTCCCAAATCGACAGTGGTAAGAAATCGGTCGATATGACGAAAGCATAAAAATCCATACTTTTCTTCCTAGCCTCTAGTAAATAAGGTCATATTTTTCAACGAATTTAAAAAAAAAAAAAAAAAAAATTTTTTATCTAACATAGTTCACCCCAAACAAGACAGGTCGCTACTGAGAATTAGGGTGTAAGTTTTCGGGGTCATCCTAAGTTGGGAGCTGTGCAGCGCTATGTCTGTTTACATTAGTTTTAAATTTCTGCATGACGGTACAGTCGGGGAAACGGGGAGCATGGAGAGAGTTCCAGAGGCCGGCAACATGAGGAAAGAAGTTATTGGAGTAGAAAGCTCTTCGGCATCTGGGGACCTCCACAGTGAATGGATCGGGATTTAGCTGATTGTCGGGTTGGTCTAGTGTATTTACGTTGAGGGGGCACTAGAGCAGCTAGTTCATCGGAGCACAATCAATTGAAGTATTTGTAAAACAAGCACAAGGATGCAACATTGCAGCGATGGGACAGGGGCTGGAGCTTGGTGGATAGTGAGGGACCTATTAAGTTGGCGACTCTTTTTTTGGACCTTGTTGAAGGAGAGACTAGTGGATGATGCACCAGCCCAGATGTGGCAACAATACTCCATGCATGGGCAGATGGTGACTTTGTAGAGATACAGGATAATGTAAGGTGTGAGAAGTTAACCCCACCTTCTTTGCAGCAGCCTTGGCAATGTCTTCAATGTATTTATTCCAATTCATGTTACGTGTGAATGTTAGGCTGAGTAGTTTGAATGTTGAACTCTCAGGTAGGGTGTTATTTGCCATGGCAATCAGTGGTTGAAGAGGTTTTTTGTAGTTATTGAAGGAAAGGAGCTTTGTCTTTGCGGGATTAAAAGTTACCAACCATTTATGCCCCCAATCTACTACAGCCTGGGAGTCATTTTCTAAGGATTCAGCCATTGCTTCGGATATGTATGCATCCGTTTTACCCACATGACGAAAGTAGAGCGTGGTGTCGTCAGCAAATATGCCCATCTCAGACACAATGTCATCAGGGAGATCATTTATGAAAATCAGGAACAATAAAGGTCCAAGGATAGATCCCTGGAGTACACCAGCATTTATGTCATGTTGCTTAGATGAACAGCCATCGAGGACGACCTGGATCTTTCTTTTAGTCACGAAAGATCTAATTATATTAAATATTTGTCCAGTAATACCATATAAGTGAATCCCTTTATGCCATACCTTATCAAAGGCCTTGGATATATCAAGCGCTACTGCCCTAGCTTCACCTGCCTTGTCGAGTGTATGGTATATGCGTTCGTAGATGACTATTAGGATAACCGCACTAGATCGTGCTTGTCTAAATCCATACTGGCGGTCAGATAGAAGTTTAGCATTAACGCGATGACGGACTATCGCTAGATTGATTAAGGATTCAAAGATTTTAGCGAAGAGCAGGAGTAGACTGATTGGGCAGTAGTTCTGAGGATCAGTTCTATCCCCAGAATTCTTGAAGACTGGTACCACAGAGGCAATTTTCCAGCTATCAGGGAAGTAAGATTCAGCAAGGCATTTGTTGTAGAGTTTGGAGCGGACAGGGGCTAGTTCTGCAAAGCATTTCTTTATTACTATTACAGTAATCATAACACACGAGGCACTTTGCTTTAGTCACACAAGCACATACAATAGCCCCCTCTACCGACAAAAGATTAACAACAAAAAGGAACTAAGGACAGATAACTCTGATGCCTATACAATCATCTGACCCTATTACTATTAGTGCATTCTAGTTGTATTGACTAAAGTGAAAATTTTGAACAGTAGAGCCCCCCCCCCTCCGAATTGGGAGGTACTAGTTATGATAGATACCGACACAGACTATAGAATCAGTTTGTTTTGTTTTGTTTTTTTACTAAGAAGTTACCACTTATCAATAGGGGTGGGACGTAATGGGTGAAAATTTCAGATTCATGCGAGTAGTATTTTTTTGTGTTCATTTATACATAACACTAAACAATCAAACATTTTGAAAATTTTGCAAAATTCAGGTGCAGGCCAAAAATAGCCGTTAGGGCTCCACAGGTACTGGTACTTTGTTCCACTCATCCTATCTTCTCAACTAAACTGAACTGAACTGAAAACAAAAGAAAATAATTGTTATTAAACTGCTTGAATATAATACAATGCAATGGTTTCGACACTACAATGGTTTCAACTATCTACACCCATTCATAACCATTGTAGAGGCTTGGGAACCAATTAGGTTGTTTAACGGAGGATTTTGGCAAATTTGGGCTATTTTTCACTAGTGTTTGGCTATTTTACATTCATGAAACCCTTTCACAACCTGAAAATGGTCCTAAATTAAAGTACTATATCAGATTTAACCATCTATATCCATTCATAGCTTTTGAGGATGTTTTAGGACCTGCAATGTCACATGAAACTACTTTTTCACCGAAAAATGATGGATTTTGAGTCCTGTGGAGCCCTAACGGCTATTTTTGGCCTGCACCTTCTGAATTTTGCAAAATGTTCAAAATGTTTGATTGTTTAGTGTTATTTATGTATAAATGAACATAAAAAAATACTACTCGCATGAATCTGAAATTTTCACCCATTACGTCCCACCCCTAATTTTCACCCATTACGTCCCACCCCTAATTTTCACCCATTACGTCCCACTCCTAATTTTCACCCATTACGTCCCACCCCTAATTTTCACCCATTACGTCCCACCCCTAATTTTCACCCATTACGTCCCACCCCTAATTTTCACCCATTACGTCCCACCCCTAATTTTCACCCATTACGTCCCACCCCTAATTTTCACCCATTACGTCCCACCCCTAGTTATCAAGGCTCAAAAGCCACTTGAGGATAAAGATTAATAGATTTATCAGGTGGATAGTGAGACAATACCGTAATGATTGCTAACGATGGTTGAAATTCGGCAGAATTTGATTATTTAAAAGGATGGAACAACAAGAATTTGTTGATGCTGGACTTGAAAACCACTATGTTGTATTCAGCTGGGAAGCAGCCCCACAGTATTGTGTCAAGTCATTTTTATGTTCAGTCGGATCTAATGTGCTCAGTTATTTTATAATATCATTGAGAAAAGTATGAACCCTCTCCCCCTCAGTTTTTGATATAGCAATTTACCTACTATGCAATAGGTCTTTTGTTTCGGCATGCAATAATCCACAAAGGCTGCAAGATAAGAATATTGGATATACTGTTTTATCAAGATTGGCAACACGTGGATAGAGAATCTAAATCAATTTTTTGAGCATGTGTAATGTTGCTAAGAATGACCGTGTATTTCGCTGACTACACACATGTAGAAAATAAAAAAATGGTAAAAAAACCTGTGGTGGACAAAAAGATTTCATTTATTAATAGTTTGTCTACAACAAACTATAAAGAGATGTATATGTAAATGAAACATAATTAAATACATTGTTCCCATGCAATAAAAAATGTACGAGTTGTACTAAACAAAAAGGCAAAAACATACAACTTCCTTATGGCATCTTTTTTGTAAAGTGACATGCTCACAGGCAAGTCCAATCCGTAGCACGGTAGGTCAGTGATTAAGAAAGAATTCTGGTTTTAATTCTCGATCACATGTTTGTACGAGAGTTGCCACAAAATCTTGTTTGCCAACGAAATTTTGTTACAAACGGGTTTCAATTAGTCTTTCTTTTCGCTATCTCTCTCCCCTCTGTCTCCAGGAAAAAAAGGAAAATTCTTTAGTGGTTGTGAATATGCGTCTGTGTGTGTTCACTGTATTTGAATATGCGTCTGTGGATGTTCACTGCATGTGAATATGCGTCTGTGTGTGTTCACTGCACAGGCCGTGCTCGTCTGCTCGTTGTGCTGGTCCAACGTCGTTGCTCGATTCTGACACCGGTCGCAGTGTTAATTGTTGTGTGGTGTCAGACAATGCTGCAACAGAAGAATTCTTTCGTCCAAATAAAATTACAACTCCAGTTTAAAACAAGTAACAAAGTTTTATTTTGGGGGGCTACAATGATACTCGTTTTCTTCGACTGAACAACAGACTTGCAAATGAGAATTTTTAGCCAAACCAAATCAAAACACAATCCATTAGCTAAGAGCCCCAGGTCCCCCCCCCTCTGTCTGTCTCTCTCTCTCTCTCTCTCTGTCTCTGTCTCTGTCTCTCTCTCTCTCTCTCTCTCTCTCTCTCTGTCTCTCTCTCTCTCTCTCTCTGTCTCTCTCTCTCTCTCTCTCTCTGTCTCTCTCTCTCTCTCTCTCTCTCTGTCTCTCTCTTTGTCTCTCTCTCTCTCTTTGTCTCTCTCTCTCTCTCTGTCTCTCTCTCTCTTTGTCTCTCTCTCTTTGTCTCTCTCTGTCTCTCTCTCTGTGTGAGGCACACTGACTATGAGACTCTGTGTTGAACACTTTTGTAATAAATACTGGAAAATCTATCCATAATATAATTTATTAGGTCGAGTAAAATGTTTGTGAGCCGTTTTTAATTAATGATGTATTATGCAAGAATTTATTTGAAAACAATAACAACTATTCTACAAAGTATAGACCATCATTGTCTGCAACTTTTGGAATTACTCAAAGTACCAATCCTTCAAAGTACCAATCCTTCAAAGTACCAATCCTTCAAAGTACCAGTCCTTCAAAGTACCAATCCTTCAAAGTACCAATCCTTCAAAGTACCAATCCTTCAAAGTACCAATCCTTCAAAGTACGAATCCTTCAGCTTTGAATAAAACAATTCTTTACAGACTTCTTCAACTTCACCGAATGAGTCAAATCGCTGATACTTCCTAAAATGGTGCATTGATCAAAATAGACTGTAGTCAAATGAACAACATCTGGACTAAAGGATGTGGTAGAACTTCCACACTGTCCAATTATTTTAGCATGCCACACAACCTTTATCTCAACCTCGTATTTGTTATATGTATGTAAACCTTCCTTGTGCCGACAGAAGGAGTTTATAAAAGCGTTGAATCTCTTTGAGGAACGTTGACCTCCCACCCCCATCGTTTTTTTTATCCAATGCTGTGCCCTTTTAATCGTTTTTTAAACAATTATTTAATTAAATTTATCCATTTTAATCGTTTTTTAAACGATTATTTATTTAAATTTATCTATTTTAATCGTTTTTTAAACGATTATTTAATTAAATTTATTTATTTTAATCGTTTTTTAAACGATTATTTAATTAAATTTATTTATTTTAATCGTTTTTAAAACGATTATTTAATTAAATTTATTTATTTTAATCGTTTTTTAAACGATTATTTAATTAAATTTATTTATTTTAATCGTTTTTTAAACGATTATTTAATTAAATTTATCTATTTTAATCGTTTTTTAAACAATTATTTAATTAAATTTATCTATTTTAATCGCCTATGGGTATTCCCCTAGCACTTCAATTCCCCCTGTGCTTTTTATTTTCGTTGATATTATTGTTTCATTAAAACTATCGATGATAGTCGAAAGAGCTCTAGAGTTTCCTCCAATTGTTTTCAAAAGTATTTATAAATTTTGTACCTCCAAACATTTATTTATATAGTCACCCACAGACAGCTGTTTAATCGTATCACGGCTCTGTGGTGTGGCTAGATATGGTGTTTCAAGCAAAAATTCGAAATGTGACTGCTCGGCAATCTTACCCCTAAGCTATCGTACACAGCACGAAAGTAAGAGAAATTCTAATGTTTTTACATTTGTATACATTACCAGTTGCCGAGAACTCGATTCTAATTACAAATTGGTAGATAATTGTTGTAGACCCGTGCTAGGGGGCACACAAAAATAAACCACAAATAGTGACAGGGTTAAAATATAACAATGTATTTATCATAAAGCAATACAGAACGCCACTAATGTGGTAGGAGATGAACGGGTTCATAACATGCGGTAAAACATGGTATGAAAGTCGTTCTTTAACGCCTACCCACAATAGGAGTATGTGACACAAGGTCGGAAAGTGGGATTTGAAAAGCCAGCGCCCGAGAAGGTGAGCACTCTGGCCATTAAAAATTGCCTGAACAGCCCCGTCGGCATTCCCCGGTAGGGGCGCCTCAAGCAACAAGCCATAAACTTACTCCTCCCCTATTTGGGGAGGCAAAGCCTGGGAGGGTGGACCTCCTAGAACTGCACAGGACCGACCCACAGACCGGCGGAATCATGCCCCGAAGGCCAAGACAATAGCGGTCTGTAGGGTGCAGTATCCATTGGAACAGATACTACACGTGGTATGAAAGTCTCTCCTGAGTCTCTGCAACCAGTGGTATTTATTATACCTGGTTGATACCATCAGTTCTCCAATAGGGGTGATTTGTACCCCCACAACAATAATACAACTAAATATTGTTTGACTAATTTCTAATGAGATTTCAAAATGATTGTTTTAATTTCGATTATTTGGCTTATTCAGACTACTCTTCTCATTTTGGATGGGATTCTCACAACGTTTCGGCTGATGTGACCAACGGCCATTTTTAGATGCATCTTTTCGAACTTGGGAATCTTTGTTGAATTCGAGAACCTACAATCCACAGTTTGACAAAGATTCTAGAGTTTTAAAAAAATACATCTGAAGAAGGTTGGAGATTATATCGGCTGAAACGTTGTGAAAACAACAACACCAACCCAGGTGAGAATAGTAGTCCGAATGATACAAATAAAACAAATTATCAATCCTTATCTCATAAATTCCAAAACATTATTGGTTTAATGTTTAAAAGCACAAAAAAACGAGGTTTATGATAAGATTTTATGAACCCACAAAGATAAACATGTTTGTATATCTGTAAAGGGAGCTTATAGATCAAATTACCTTAATATGATGTAATATTTATGTTATCTTAAAAATAACTTTCCCTTTCCCAAATGTTTGCTTTCAGGCACAGAACATAATCATGATTTATTGCAAAGAACTTGTAAGGAAAATAAACAGATGGACATTAATAGTATCAGTGGCATCAAGATTTATGTAAAACTATGTTGGAGCTCATACAGGTTAGAGCTGATGTGTCTTAAC
The DNA here is from genome assembly GCA_963556195.1 of Sepiola atlantica. NCBI lineage: Eukaryota > Metazoa > Mollusca > Cephalopoda > Sepiida > Sepiolidae > Sepiola > Sepiola atlantica. Next base: position 112,432,353 of record OY744530.1, on the reverse strand, counting down.
CTAGATTCCTTTAGGCCAAGGATTCCCAACCCGGTGTCCACATGGACACCTCCCCCGAGGGGGTCCACAGAAGCTTTAAAGGGGACCACAAAAAAAAGTTTCGAATTTTTGTTATATGCGTGTGTGTCATTTTAATTTTCGAGATTTCTATTTGGATTTAATGTTATGAATATATATATATATATATATATACTATTTAGTCCTTTTGGGACTTAGTTCATTTTGACAGTGAGGGGTGTTTATTACCCACACAACAACTTTTTTCTCCGTATAGAAAGCTGGGTACATATCTTCTATCATATAAAGAAAAGTCATAATTGTGTGTTTCTGATTAAAAGTCTGAAACTACAATAGATACATTTACAAACCTTACATCATTGGATTCAGTGTCACTCCAACCTGGTTATAGTAAACTGTAATATTCATATGCTTAGGGGTCACTAGGGACCAAATTCGTGCATGAGATAAATAAAATTACTTCCTTTTTATACTTATTAATAGTTTAAAAAACAGTACTGAAACTAAGTCAAAATGTATGTTAGCTTTCTTTCTTCTGTTTTATATTCTATTGTATTAGAACCAGTTTCCAGAGAGAGAGAGACGGGGGAGGTGAAATGGTGGTAAAGAAAGATGTTATAAATTTTTTTCTTTTTAACTCTTTTTGTTATTCATGCTCCCGGAAAACGCTGGGTATTGATTTACTCTTCTCCAGGAGTTAGGCACAAGGCCAGTTTTTATCTTACTCCCACAAGTAAGATGTGACCCAAGGTCGGGTTGGGTCGGGAAAGTGGGGTTTGAAAAGCCAGCGCCTGAGAGGTGAGCACTCTGGCCATTAAAAATTGCCTGGGCAGCCCCGTCGGCATTCCCCGGTATGGGCGCCTCAGGCAGTAAGCAATAAACGTACTCCTCCCCAGAGAGGGGAGGCGAAGCCTGGGAAGGTGGACCTCCTAGAACTGCACAGGACCGACCCATAGACCGGCGTAAATCAAGCCCCGAAGGCAAGACAATACCAGTTTATGGAGTATAGTATCCATCGGAACGGATACTACACTTTGATCTTAGCCAAAAGGCCAAGACCTGCTTGTTTGAGATAAACGAAAAAGATGACGAAAATGAACCTCTGACTTCGGTTTGTACTTTAAAAGACCTTGAGAAAGAAATTGAACATTTTTGAAAAAGCTCAAACAATTTTTGAATTACAAAATGCAACCGATAAATTCAGTGAATTTTCTTAAGAAATGAATAATCTTTCCGGATGTTTTTTTTTTTTTCAAAATTAAAAGTGAAAGTCATTCAAGCAGAAAAACACTTGAAGCCTTCATGAACAAAGATAAATCAAACCTTCTGTTAATCATCACCATTTATACATTGTTTGAAGGTGACTCAAGCAATTCAAATGTCTCTACATTTTGACATTACCATACAAATAAAAGTGAATGTGTCTGTGTTCACAAAAGATTCTCATAAGAGTCTTAAACAGTGGTAAATATGACATTAGTTGAGACTATGGTGATCACTGTGTTGGCAACATCCATGACGATAGTGTCCGCCATATTTGTAGCATTTATCACTTCGACTATGGTTGTCTATGGTGAACAAAACTATTTTCTGTTTTAATTTGTCAGTTATTTTGCATGTCATATCCAGATGTTGTTGCATCGCAGAGGTGGACATTTTGGAGAATATTATTCAACGGTGATAAAACTGTTTTGTTATATAGCCGGTAACAATAATAATCTCAATGTTTTTTAATACAGTGTGGCCCACAAAAAAGGCGGGATATTTAGCAAAACTATGAATCAGCTCATGAATGTTTTGTGATGCCATCCATTATCGCTGAATTTAAATCGTCAACGACTTCCTGGAACAATGCGAAAAACGTTCTATGGGCGTTTCTCTGCAGTCTTTTTAAAATTCTCTTTCTCCAGCTTTTTTGTTCATTTGCTTTTGACACCTGAGGATGATTCGACGAATCAAAAACGTTCATAAAACCTGTGAAAGCCATGGAACATTTATTAATTTTTTTTTGATTTTAATACAAAAAAGACCATCAGAAAATTAAAAAAAAAGGTATAATTAAACAGACGAATTCTGTTATTTTTTCACAATGTTTGCATAAATGTATATATTGGGTATTTAGGTTTGTATTGCTAAGGTCCCTTCCTTTTATCTATGTACCAAACGGACTTAAGCTTCTTTTTTTCTTTAATGCATTTTCATTTCTATATAATTTGATATGCCAACTACCATACCACAAGATAGTTCTTAAGGGAATTTTTTTATTATTATTATTGTTACTCACTAGGAGTTCTCACACAGGTCATCATCAGAGATTACTCACTGACAATAACCGGTGATGCTCCCTGGAGTCTGGGTGACAAGTCTCCCCAGATTTCCAGTACTCTCCACCTCTTTCGATAAACTTTGCAAATGACTTTGCATTATCGCAACAGCCGTGTACTATTTATTTCTTGCTGGCAACGACCATTGGTTTTCTCTAAAATTTAGATGGCAATAAGCCTTTCCAAGGTCCCAGTCCTCTCTGCACTCATCCAATGGAGGTCTTGTTAGTGCTTTCCCTTCATTGTCCTTTCATCCTCCATAACCCTTCACGACTATTCTGTGTGTTATTAACCTAGGCTGATGCCTTAGGGGAGGGGGGGCACAGTTTATAAGATTTCTTGCAGTTTCAGTTCCTTTGGTTTCATGTGGTTTCCTTCCGGTGTTCCTTCCATCCGGTGTTCCCTGTTTGTTTCACTGTTATATAGTTGAGACTCCTTTTGTACTTGTGAATTTTCCGGCGGTAAGTCAGCGTATACATTTAATGTTTATACAAAGCCTGAAACCTCATCATTGACAGCTTTAGAGGACTTCTATATTTAAGAAAGTCAAAAATAGAAGTAACTCTACTTGACCTTTGTAAAATGTAAACAGTTTCCATGTGGCTAGTTGGTGTTTGTAGTTTATGTGGGTTGGTTTCCGCATTCAAGGATTTTCCTTAAGATTTCAGCTGTTTTCATCATTGCCATCGTCATTGCATCGTCTCATTATTATTATTTGATATGCAAACTACCATATCACAAGATAGTTCTTTAAAGTAATGCTTTGTTATATTATTTATATATATATATATATATATATATATATATATATGAGGATTTAATGAATTAGAACATTACAATTGTTCTAAGAATTAGAACATCAAGTCTAGTATGGCGTACGGTCGTTTCCAAAACATTCTGGAAATACTTTATTTTATTTTTTTTAAATTAACAAAGCTACTCCAAAACGTCACTTCATCAGCGCCTTTAGCAGCAATTCAAGGAAAAAATAACAAGCTCATCGTAGAGGAACATCTATTGACAGGAGGAGCCACAGAGACAAATATCAGAAAAAGGAATAAGTTACAAATATAAAATAAAAATAGAAAGATAAAATGATAATAATAATAAAACATAAAGATTATAAAAATAATAAAAATAAAAATAAAATAAGAACAAAAATAAAATAAATATAAAAAGTAAAAAATTAAAAAAATTAAAAAATATATAAAGGGAAAAAATAAAATATATATATATATATATAAATATTTAATTTTATATATAATTAATAACTGAATTGTATACATTTGTTTATCGGTTCTGCTGGTAAGCTATAGATTTAATAGCTGTTCTGTTTTTAAATCTCCGAAACAGTTACATGGAAAACAGCTTCTTTTTTGTGTGAATCAGATGATTCTGGTGTTGGCATTAGTTTCCCCGGTGTCTTTCTGGAAAGATATCGGGTACTTACGGGAAGGACCACGAGAAGGTTGCCAACATCCCTAAGTGAAAGTGATACTGTGAAACCGACTGGATTCGAACTTGGAACACCCAGTTCTTCAGTCCGTGTCGGTATCCACTTAACCACTGTCACAATCCCTTTTTTCTATTTCACAATTTAAGTTAAGGTCCCCTGTTTATGTTTCACTGTTATATACTTGAATCCCCTTTTGTATTTGTAAATTTTCCGGTGGTAAGTCACCGTAAGTCAGCATATACAATTGCTAAGTCTGCAATATGTGGATGTAATTAGTATCCCTAGGAATTTAAACTGCATTTTTTTATCTTCGTTTATAAATGTCTCAAAGCTTCTTTAGATTATATATATATATATATATATATGGGAAAATGAAAAAGGAAAACCAAAAAATGGATGTTTTTTATGTGTACATCAACGTTTCGAGGGTAAGTGGATGGCACTTTACCCCTGCTCATCCCCCGCCTCTTTCTCTTACCACCAGCCACAGTAGTCCTTGCTCACCCCATCCTTCCATTTTTTCCCCACTCATTTTCTTCATTCATTTTTATTCTCTAACAAGTACGGACGTCCACCGAGTAGTGGCCATTATTTTCATTTTATTTTATTTTTCCTCCCAATATGTCTACCCTACATGTATCTGTACTTGCATGACATCTTTTCTCTATATCATCATCCTGATGAAGTCTTATAAATAAAGACGAAACG